>BSBK01014386.1:0-35739 GCA_027943335.1 Chamaecyparis obtusa | reverse complement strand
TCTACACCAACCATCAAAGTAAATACATGAAAGAGTCACAAGTCCAAAACACAAAATTATACAAAATGAATCTATTTGTCTCAAACCAAGAGTATAGGTCCCTGGGATCTAGTCATGGCACACTCGATGTGCTCATGATGTGGTCTCAAACACAAACATCACGCATCCCAAATGCGATCATAAATCAACCATGGAGGAAAAATACCAAAGAAGGAAACATAAAAGTGTTCATGACACACTCAACTGGGCACTTTACCATGAATATAGATTCATCCACAAATTTGAAATTCACAAAGTAAAACTATAGGGTGGTTGCAAAAATGATGCAACCTCAAAATTTCCCAAAAATCAAACTTAAAATAAAGCTACAAAATTAAACCTAGTTTCCCCTTAGGTACCCAACAACACACCAATCTAATAAAATTTATGTTTCAGATAAACACACTCAATTCCTATAGCTTAGGCAAAATGTGCCCAAAACCTATTCACTTAAACACATAAATATCAAGTGTAGTTGCTCATAGTACAAATAGCCAAAGCACATGAATATACATGACATCAAATAGTGAAGGAGAATGAGACATCATGTGAACCTCATGAATGAGTAACTACAACTTCGTCTCACTTTGTACATGCTATTTAAATAATCATTGCAATTAATTAAAACATTTTGTTTAAATATAAGTCTTTTAATTAAATCGTATTATGAAAATATGAGCATAAACCAAAGAAAGTAAATAACTAAAATATCCAACAACATATAAGGCACAATATATCATGTAATCCAATAAAATCATCCTAATAACATATTCCATAGTCTCAAAAGTAAAATAAACTAGATAGATCATCATACGACATCATGTCATGGAAACAACACAATCATGCAGATATGATCAAAATGGTACATAGAAAGATAATCTAACATCTAATCAACTATGATCCTGGTAAAGCCAAAATAACATAATGTCATCGAATGCATCTCATCATGTAGATAACCACAAAATCATAATAAGAGTTCATCTCAGATCAAAATAATCACGGAATAAATGAAATCATGGGAGGCATTATATGGGGGCTCAGTTAGTAAAGAATGGTCTCTTTAGATCTATCATATGGGATTTTCAAGATTTTTTTTGGAAGGATTCTTGGGATGGTCATCCTTCTATCCCTTCTACTCATCCTCACCTTTAGCCCCTTTGTGATACTTTTACCATCGTTGGTCGAGACACTGTTGACAATTATAAGATTACCCATAATTGTGGGTTCGTGGTCTATTTTCACTGGAAACATCCTTCTAAATGGCCTCTAGGAGGATATGAGAAAGATAGGAATGAGCTAGCTTAGATTCTTAAGTCTTGTGAGTGCACTACCTTAGCTGGGAATGATGTTTTCGCTTGGGCAGGCAATGGTTTATCTGGAAAGTTTTTTTTTGTTGGTTATGTTAAGCTAGTGTGGTAGACTTTGGGGGACATTCAGGTTCCTTGGTGGAAACAAGTTGGTATAAGTTCTCATGGCCCAAGTGCAATTTTTTCATGTGGTTGGTGGTCAACAAATAGTGTATTACTTGACATAATTTATGTAAGCATGGTATTCAAGGCCCCTTGATGTGTGTGTTGTGTCATAATAGTGAAGAAAGTGTCTCTTATCTATTTTTGCAATGCTCCTTCACTAGACATATTTGGCACTTTTGGTGGGATGTTTGAAATCAAGCTTGTTGGCATGTCTCTTCTTTGGCTTAATTTTTTTTCGATGGGGCAAGGCCCATGTCAAAAACCTCATTTCTTAAAGTTTCTTGTACTCTTGCACTTATTTTATTATTTGGCATATCTGATTGGAAAGGAATTGTTATATCTTTCAAGGTGTCATGTTGGGGGTGCACCACTTGCGCTAGAAATTCTCCATCCTTTGGGAGAAACTATTTTGAAAAAATGTGACTTCATAGCAGCTATCGATCTTGCTAATGTTATTTGCTACAACCATCTCCATCCTCCTCCTCCACAAGGCAACTCATGAGAAATAGATGTAGACACCCTCTTTAGAAGATAAATAGGATAGAGAGGTGGAGTCCTCCTCCGCAAGGCATTCAAAAAATTACCACAGACAAATCTTCTCGGGGAAACCCATGCCTTGCTAGTATTGGTGGAATAGGTAGAGATATCTTGGAGACTCTTTAATTTTTTTTTTAATTAGTTTTTTTTATAAATTACTTTTTTAAAAAAATTATTTTTTTATAAAGGTCATCATACTAACAATCTGATGGACGCTCTTGCTATTTTATATGTTATGGAGCATGCTTGTGCTCTTGGATGGACCAAGATCATTTGTGAATTAGATTCACAAATGGTAGTGCATCTGTTGATTTGATGACATTTGAGGATGTTAGTTGACAATTAGTTTTGGTTGTTAACCAAATTCTTAATTTGTGTGCTTCTTTGGATTATGTTACTTTCACTTATATCCCTAGGGAGTGGAATGGACTAATGGATCTTGATAGAGTTGTTTGATGTCTATGCTCTATTTTTCTTCTTGTTTGAATAAATTTTAACCCCTCTTTTATTTAACAATATCCAATATCGGCCTTAAAATGATATCTCTCAGCTTATTTGACATAAAAATAATTTAAAATTTAGGTACACTAGTGGTATCATGTATGATACTTGAAGTGTTTCTATTATTATTGTGACATTTATAAATCAATAAACTTGAAATATGCATTTAGATTTTAGAATAATGACTACGATTATTATGCACTAGAATGAGTGTGATGAAATAGGTTATATTTCTTTTTTAATTTGAATATGAATGTACATTATTTTCTAATTAAAATCCACAATTCTTTCTTAATATCAAAAGATGTGTGGTTCAAACAAATAAAAATTAAATATAATGAATTTATCCTTTTATGTATCGATATTATAGTAAATCACAAATATTTTTTAAACAATAATTTATGACGAAAGTATAAGATATTTGGAGTTGGCCAATCTATTTTATTTTGATTTTGTAATTAGCTAGCTCAAGGTTATAATTATGAAGTTAACCTCTCACCTATGGGTACAAATTTGGTTAATTAATCAAATAGGATTAATGTTCAAGATGGATTGGATTAATCATTAAATTACACTAGAAGTCAATGGGAATTTGAGATTGCATGCTTATAATCAATTTAATAAAGGTATATGTCTATACTTAGCAAGGCTAGATATGCAAGCCAATTTATCTACAAAAAATGTGTTATTTGAAATTATATAAATATATTAAAATATTACCCTTCATAAAACATAAAATTAAATAAGAAATACTTTTAAAATATAGATTGCACTATTGTAATTATGACTTTCAATTTCTCATCTATTTTTAAATTTTTTCTTAAATTTTAAATTGATTTATTTTAAATTTTTAAAAATTATTTATTTTATTTAAACATTATGATTTGAAAATAATTTGATTTTATCTATTGCTCAAATGAGAGATTTCCAATTGATTTAGGAAGTAGGAGGAACATATTTTATTTTGTGTGGAGAGTAAATAGCTTGCATCTCTAACTATCATTCACATAATATTTTAGCATATACTAAATTTTGAAACGAGAGGTTGAGAGTTAAATTAGACCATAAAAGAGCATGTTTTAGTTTGGTGAAGAGGATAATTTACAAGGATCCCATTTACTATCACAAGAAAGAATACCAGGAAAGAATCATTTTTTATGAGAATACCCATCCTCAGACACCTGTAAACTAGGATAACCACATTCTCATTACGTACCATTATGCCCAATCTATTTATATATACCATCTCCCCTAATGCTTAATGCATAATCCATCTATTTCTTCAGAAAGCAGATAATTCTTACTGTGATTGCAGAGATATGGACTTCACACACTCTTGGAAATTTTGGATGCTCTTTGTTGCCTTTCTTCTTAGTTCTATAACTGCTACGGATATATTCATGAACAATAATGCTCTTTCATTTGGAGAATCATTACCAGTCAAAAAAGGTATGTGGCATAGCATATTGAAAACAAAACTATGGTGGTCGATGTTCTTTTCAAATGATAATCATTTTGTTTGGTTTATCTATTTTTTTTCATTCCCTTATATCTCCGGTGAATAATATTCTATTCTCTCAGAGAACTGATGGAGAATGGTTTTTTCTTTTCTAAAAAAAGATGCTAGAATGTTTTCAGATTAAACAACAGTCTAAGTATTGATTTGTTTAGGTGGATCATCTGAAATCATATTAATAAGTGGGTTTTACTCAGAATCCAGACGAGCCACCTAAAATAAATTAAAACTTAGAATTAAATATCTTCAGCTTATAACACTCTCAAATTTTGATTTGTTTAAATGATTTATTTGAATTCACACTAATAAGTGGGTCCTATTAGATAGAGGAAAGTTAGATAAATCACTTGAATAAAGTTAAACTTAAAATTTGTTATTTAAGCCATCCTGTTAAAATATGGTCCGTGAAATATACTAGACAATTTATTTTTATTGTGACAAAATTTGTGGTGAATGCAGCTTCAAGGTCATTAAAGGTTGAAAATGAATACATGTGGAGCACCTGATGGGACCAATTGTCAGTTCTCCAGTTGTGGTCAAGGGAATCTAGTGATGAACTATGCCATTGGATTTGCAAGAGGTGTAAACAGGTGGGAGAAACGGCCAAACCTACACCGTGACCAATTCTAATGACAACCCCAACAATCCAGAACTAGGCACATTACGTTATGGTGTCACTCTAGCCTCTTCAAACTCACAAGGAATATGGATCACTTTCAAACAAGATATGACAATTACCTTACAAAAAATGTTGCTTGTAGAGAGCCACACAACTATAGATGGCAGGGGAGCTAAAGTTTATCATCAATGGTTATGGATTTGGTGTGAACAAAGTGGAGAATGTTATAATTCATAACATTCAGATCAGTGACAGCAACTTCGACACAGTTCATATATTTGGATCGAAGAAGGTGTGGGTGGATCACCTCACTTCTTTCTGTGGAAAATCTGGATTAGTGTTTGCTATTGAGGGTTCCACTGATGTCACCATCTCAAAATTGTTGGCTATTTGAAACTAACTTCAATATGTTGTTGGGGGCAGATGATTCATATGAAAATGATAAGAATATGTGAGTCACTGTGTTTAGAAACTGGTTCAAGGATTCAAATTAGCGCAATCCTCATTGCAGGTAAAGTTATTTTTAATTCTAATTTAAATAATATATTTTGAGTTTTGATTTGTTTAGATGGTTCGATTGAAATTATATAATTAATCAATGCTAAAAAAATTTCACAATCTATTTATCAAAAAAATGAAATTTCCACAATCCATCAAACAGAGATACTGTTGTTTTTGGATTTGATTGTGTGCAAGGTTTTTACATTGACGTTTCGAACCACACTCCATGATCAATCATCATTTTTTTCTTCTAGATCTTCTCATCTTGATGATGGATCACATAGTGTGATTCAAAACATCGATGTAAAAAATTTGCACACAATCAAATCCAGAAACAATGTTATCTCTATCATATTATTAGACTAAAAAATTGTGTGATTCCATAAGCCACTTAAACAAATCAAATCTTAAGATTTATAATTTCTACTGATCTTTAGATACATTGTAGCTCCCTGTATCTAATTAAGGAGTGTAAAAAAAATTGAAATCATCCTAAAATATATATATTATTGAAAAAGCTAATTACAATCTTCATTGTAGTTACAGTAGGTAAAGTTTTGCATTTTGGTTTAAGTATTACATTTTAGACTTCGATTTGTTTATCTGATTCATTTGAAATCATATTACTAGATAGATCTTATAAAAAAATTTAGTAAAATTTTCTATAAATCATATAAAAAATCAAAGTTTTGAATTTACAATTTCTGCTGATCTCTAAACCTACTATTGATCTCTATATACTGATCGTGCAATATAAATAGATTTATTTTATATTTAACATGGTAGATGATTTTACTATCAATACTACAGTTGGTTTGACAGAGTTCATTATCTCTACCTTTACTTCATCAAAGTTCTATGAAAAGATTTTTACTTCATCACTGATCTTTGAATGATAATTTTGTTTCCTTTCAGATGGGGATACTGTCATGTGGTGAACAATCTATATGGAAACTGGGGAATCTATGCAAATAGTGCATGAGCGCATGCAAGAGTATATTTAGAGAGGAATGTGTTTGGACCAAGGAAAAACACAGAGGTGACCAAATGGTATCTAGGGTATGAATCAAAATGGGACACCACGGCAAAAATAGAAAGCAATGGTTACAAACTTATGCAGGGTGCTACATTCCACGAATTCCTTTATACTGGGAAGATAGATGCTCCTCCTTACCAGAGTGGCCAAAATCCTCCTGTCACTGACACTGAAACAGTGCGACATCTTGTTGAACATTGCTCTAGAGTGCTACTTCAAGGCGATATTCAGACATGCCTTAATTTATAAACAATAGAATTTCTTCCAATAAAACCCCAATCATATAGATTTTTACCATGCATCACTCTTCTAAAGAGAATAAGATATTGTAAACTTCACCAATCTAATAAGACATGGTGGGGTCATTTTCTACTGCATTCAAGATCTCGTCTTAATAGCCATTAAGAATTTTTTTAAGCCTAATTTTGTGTATGTATTATTATAGAAAAAGGGATTTTGAAACTCTTAATATTTTGTTTGTATTACTATAGGAAAGGCGATTTTAAAACTCTTATAAAAATTTGTCTACAAAGAGATATATAAAAAACTACAGCAGAAAATAAACAATCAACAAACAACTAACAAACAGCAATCAGATGGGTCAGTTACCTCTAATTACTGTCAGAATCTAATTGCTTTAAAAGCTCAAGCACTGGCCTTAAATTGTTATAGTTATTACAAATTTTTAAAACATGTAATCTTTGTCTGGTTTGTTTGATAACAGGTAATTCTATTAGTTAAGGGATTCTCATAAAAAGTTATTCATAAATATATGCATAAAAAACTACAGCAGACAACAAACACTTAACAGATCAAAGAATAAAACTATCAGCAAACAATTAAATGGATTAATTACTGTCCAAGCTAATTGCTTTAAAAGTTAAAGCACTTGCATATAATTCAAAAAAAAATTAGCTGGCAAAGTTTAAAATGTTTGTACCTTGTAGAAGAAAATCTTGTTCATTTTTAATCAAATTAAACTACATGCCACTAAAGGTGATATGCCCAATTTTAAAGCTAACAAAAGAAGAAATCTTTGTGATCTTATGATTAATCGATCCTTATCACATTCTTCCAGTCAATTTTTAGTGACGAGTTTGTTCATATCAACTGATTTGATTTTACCAAATATAATGAAATTGTTTATGTTTCAAATAATCAAGTTTTTGTGATTGAATAGTCAAAGAATAGCATGCATGAGCACTCTTGCTAGGGTTTAGTCAGCTTTATTGCATTGCTTGTGTTTTTTTGGGTTTCCCCACCACCATATCACATTTATTGCCTAAATTGTTTCTAATCTTTTAATGGCCTCGGCTAGCCCCAGTCTAGTAGTTGATGCTAGTGTTCGAGCTTTGACAATTGACAACAATGTGATGGCAGCCTAACTAAAAACAGACCACTTGACCTATTTCAAGGAATGTTGATAAATGAAAGAAGATTAAGCAGCGAGAATAGGGCAAGCAGAGAACCTAATGAACAACAATTCACATAGATGAAAGGATTACGGAGAACTAAAATTTAATCAAAGAATAGCCCTGGGTTTATGTTTTGATTAAAACAATATTTAATCCCTTCCAAGGGTCATTCACTTTCTCCCACAATCTTGACTCACCACTTTCCTTCCCTTTGTTCTATTTTTGCAGCAATCTCCCTACCAGAGTGTGAACTCCCCTTCTAAAACTGGGCATGGAATTGAACACAATCTTCTATGTTTGTTCCCAACTTCCAAAGATGGCACCGAATTTATCAACTTCTTATGTCTTTGTTGTAAATTGAGAGGTAACCAATCATCCCTCATCCCGTCTACATGGTAACAAGAGATATGAAACTCCTTAGCCCATGTGATGGTGAATTGGTAAATAAGAAATTGCTCTTCAATGAACACCCAAAAGCTTGTTTATCAAACAAAACTAAACAAACCAAAGATTAAGGAGGGATGCCCATGGATCAAACTCCCAAATAAGTCATGAGCTCCCATGCATGAATTCTAAGAATAGAATACCTCAGCTTTGTGATTTCTAGTTTTAGTTAGTAAGGACTCATCTTCTAAAGGATGATGTCTCCATTTCACCAGATATCGGTAGTATTCCTTCTTGAGGGTTCTCTTCAACAACCAAAGCAAATATATCATATCAACAAATGAAACTTTCGAATGTACAATTTCTACTGATCTCTAGATACATTGTTGATCTCTATACACTAATCATGCAATATAAATATAATTATTTTATATTTAGCATGGTAGATGATTTTACTATCAATACTCCAGTTGGTTTGACATTGCAGAGTTCATTATATGTAGCTTTACTTCATCAAAGAGCTATGAAAAGAGTTTTACTTCATCATTGATCTTTAAATGATAATTTTGTTTCCTTTCATATGGTGATACTATCATGTGGTGAATAATCTGTAAGGAAACTAAGGAATCTATGCAATTAGTGCACGAGTGCATGCAAGAGTATACTCAGAGAGGAATGTGTTTGTACTGGGGAAAAGCACTGAAGTGACTGAATGGTATCCAGGGTATGAATCAAAATGGGACACCATGCCAAAAATAGAAAGAAATGGTGACAAACTTATGCAGGGTGCTACATTCCACAAATTCCTTTAATCTGGGCAGATAGATGCTCCTTATCAGAGTGGCCAATATCCTCCTGTCACTGACACCAAAATAGTGCCACGTCTTGTTGAGCATTTCTCTGGAGTGCTACTTCAGGGTGATTTTCAGACATGCCTTAATGTATTTAAACAACATAATTTCTTTCAATAAAACCTGAATCATATAGATTTTTGTCATGCATCACTCTTCTAAAGAGAATAAGATATTGTAAACTTCCACCAATCTAACAAGCCATAGTGGGTTCATTTTCTGTTGCATTCAAGATCTCCTCTTAATAGCCATTAATAATTTTTTAACATCTAATCTTGTGTTTGTATCATTACAGGAATATGGATTTCGAGACACTTAGACAAATTTGTTTTCAAAGAGATGTATAAAATAAACAGTAGACAATAAACCATCAGCAAACAACTAACAAATAGAAATCAAATGGGTCAATTACCTCTGGTAACTGTCAAAATCTAATTGCTTTAAAAGCTCAAGCACTGGCCTTTAATTCTAATAGTTTTTAAGAATTTTTATGACACGTAATGTTTGGTTGGTTTGTTTAATAACAGGTAAATCTATTTTTTAAGCGATTCTCATAAAAATTTATTCATCAATATATGCATAAAAAACTATAGCAAACAACAAATTGTTAACAGATTAAAAAAAGAACTATCAGTAAACAATTAAACGGATTAATTACTTCTAGTGTCTGTCAAAAGCTAATTGCTTTAAAAGTTAAAAGCACTTGCCTTTAATTCTAAAAAAAGTATTTGGGAAAGTTTAAAAGGTTTGTAGTTGTACCTTGTAGAAAATAATGTTTGTTGTTCAGTTTTAATCAAATTAATCTACATGCCACTGAGGGTGATATGCCCAATTTTAAAGCTAACAAAAGAAGAAATCTTTTTAATTTTAAGATTATTGATTCTTATCACGTGCTTCTAGCCTTTTTTAGTGATGAGTTTGTTCATATTAACTGATTTGGTTTTATCAAATATAATGAAATTGGTAATGTTTCAAATAATAAAGTTTTTGTGCTTAATTAATCAAAGAATAGCATGCACAAGTATCCTATTAGGGTTTAGTTTTCTTCATTGTATTGTCTGTATTTTTTTTGTTTTCCACCATCATATGACATTTATTGCAGGATTTTTTTTGAACTTTTTAATGGCCTCAGCTAGCCCCAGCCTAGCAGCTGATGCTAATATTGGAACTTTAGCGATTAGCAACCATGTGATGGTAGTCTGGCTACTAAAATGTTCAAGGAAGCCAAAGTGCGAAAATGCTTCCAAATGCCAATTTCAACAAGAGAGATGATGCTAAAATTTATCTCACAAAACCTTAGACTATTGCAAGCTAAATAAACACATACAGAAAATGGATTATACACAAACACATAACACTAGATATACGTGATAAACCCTCATGGGAAAAAATCCACCACTCCAAAGCCATACTCAATTTTATTATCAACAAAAAAGTTAAAATACAATCTCCAGAGCCACAACTCTCCAAGAGTAATCAAATTTAATATCTAAATCCACAATAGTTCTGGTAGCATAACAATGCTCTTCAAAATAATTATCTCTCTATCTCTGCAACAATGCCTTGTACTTATAGATTTTTTGCACAAGAGGAGATAGTTTCTAAAGCATGTACATGCAAAGCATATACAAATTATTTTAGAAACTTCCTTTATGCACAACTCTTGTCTTAAAAACAAAGCAAAGAGAATAAATTGGAGAAAGAAGGGAAACATTTTGTTTTCTTCTCCAAGTCCATCCTTGTGGAAGATTTCGTCTTCATTTAAAACATTTCTAAAAAGAATAAATAAAATAATAAATCATAATAAGGTTGAGTCACCTTATTCCAGCAATCTCTCACTTGACGAAAACCTTAAAGGAGTTACTCTATTACAGCATAGGCCCCAAGGCCCATAGAACCAACACACCATCTAAACTTTTCAGTGCTCACTGGCTTTTTCAACGCATCCACAACATTCTCCAAAGTAGAAAAATTTTCCATCTTCACAATTCCATCTTCCACCATATCACAAACAAAATGATACTGTACATCAATGTGCTTTGTTCTAGCATGGAAAGTAGCATTCTTTTCTAAATAGATAGCACTATGGTTGTCACAACAAATACTAATCTATCCTGCATCAAAACCAATATCAGAATAGAATCGCTTAAGCCAAATGGCCTCTTTAGAAACATGAGTAGTTGTCATGTACTCTACTTTCGTAGTCGACAAAGAAACTATAGCCTGTTTCTTTCTCATCCAACTAATTGCACCACCAAACATCATGAAAACATATCCACTAGTGGATCTTCTTCTATCAATATCACCTGCCCAATCTAAATCCACATATCCACAAATACAAATATAATGTAAAGATACAATACGATTACCATGAAAACATAAGAAATACTCATATGTGCCCCTCAAATATCTGAACACTCTCTTAACTACATCCCAATGTACCCTTCCAGGACTAGCCATATACTGACTAAGGACTCCCAGTGCTTGGGCAATGTCTAGCCTTGTACAGACCATAGCATACATCAAGTTGTCAACAAAAATCACATAAGGTACTCAAGACATGGCCTCCATCTCTATAGGGGATTTTGGACAATCCTCCTTAGAAAGTTTCATTCCATGTAATATTGGAACAAGTAACTACTTGCAAGTTGTCATGATGAATTTCTCCAACACAGAGTTAACTTACTTCCTCTGGCTCATCCAAAGTTTTCTACTAGCTTTATCTCTGATGATTTCAATCCCAAGAATATATCTATTTGCACTCAGATCTTTCATTTCAAACTGTGTTGCTAATTGAAACTTCAAATCTGAAATCATTTTTTTACCATTCCGAATAAATAACATATCATCCACATACATGACTATTGTACACACTCAAATGGTGCACTTCTCTAAGTCATTATATCCAAGGGAATCCATGAAAGGGATACCTTAGAAAGTGACCTAGAGCTCTCTATACATGGAGTTGGAAGATTATTTTAAATTTTCTCTCAGCTAGAGCTATTAAGCTAATGACCTTTGCTAGTCAACCACACAATGAGAGATTCAAATGAAGACAAGGGAAAGAATGCCAATATCCCCAAGAATCACTATGAAATGCAATGAAAACTAGATTAAGATGAATGTGCAAGCTAGAAATGAGAGGTGCAAGCTAAGCTATGGAAATGAAAGTACAAGCTATGCTATGAAAATGAAAGTACAAGTATTATCAAGCCTTCCTAGTTAAACTAGATGAAGTAATCTAAAGCATAAAGGAAACTAAGCTAAATATGAAGCTATGAATGCCATGATAATGCAAGAAATAAAACTATGATAGCATATAGATGCAAAAGCCAAGAATGCTCCAAATCTTCAAAAAGCTCCAAAGCGACCTAGAAAACCTGCAGCATAACATTAGTATTAAAAAATGCATATGAAAATGAGGAAGAGAGCTCTTCTTTTATAAAAAATGAGAAAGAATGGACCATGGAGATTAAGAGGCAAAATATTTAATTAAGGGTGGAGCTTGAAAGAAGAGCAATCCATGTGCACAAATATCCTCCAATGAGAAAATAAGAGTTGACTTTTGTGTCCATATAAGAATAATGCTTTATTTGTGCAACTTAGGATAAGAGGAAAAGTGGGGGCTTTTTATTTATTAGAAGGGGAGGAAATATTCCTTTTAATAAATAAAGACTTAGGATAAAATGGTTAGCCCAAGGAAAATAATCAAAAATGATAAAAGGATTTGATCAAGGAAATTGATACTAAGCTGAAAAATGTTGATTTTTAGAAATATTGATTCAGGGATTTGATAGGTTGCTGAATGGGGGCCCAAAGTCCAAGCGACCATTTTAGGGTGCATACATTTTCCCCTCTTTGACTAATGTGTGATCATTCTAGGAACACATGTGGTCAAAGAAGAATTTGTCATGCCCAAAAGTTGGGACAAAACACAACCAACAAATTTTTTTTAAAAGTGATAAAGTTGACTAAGAGAACATGGATGTCTATTGTTTACGTTATTCTATAAGAAGGTCACTCAAAATACTAATGTATAAGTTAAGACCAACTGCTCATGGAGTTTAATCGGTTTGATATGAAATATAGAATATATAAGATTTGATCCATCCAACTTATTATTAAATTAGAAAGAAACATCAATAAGTCTTTATCATTAATTATATTTATTTATTATTTAAATATAATATTAATTAATAATTATAAAATATTAACAAATTAATAAATGAAAATTACAAAGCAACTTAACTTCTTTTTAAATTAATAATAATAACCCTTATATGCAAAAATAACAAAAAAAAACACCTTAACTAACAAACTTATTAAACTACTAAACTAACTACTTTCTAAAATACCATAACAAAAAACTAAAACATTCTATCAAACTAACTAAATTTATCCCTCTTCTATATCTACTAGCTAAACTATCTATCCTACTAAACAACCTATCAAAAACAATCTCCTAAAATATCCTAAAACTAACAACTACCCTAACCTCCTTAATAACTACCATCTCTTCCTTCTATACTCCCTCACCCATGTGCCATGAGAAGTTTGAATTTCATAAAGAAAGGGGGGCGCAAAACAAGGAAGTGATGATGTGTATTTTGGAAGAAGGTTTAAACAATGCCAAGACTTTGACAGCCCACCTACCCTTTGCAAGATACATAACAAAGAAACTTTTAAACAAGTTTTACTCCTCCAAAAGCTGCGTGAGTCCTTGAAGACAAAGCTTTAAAAAGCTAACCAATAAGCTTGCTGAGGTGTCACCTAGTACAACATCCCATCCATGAAAAGGTTTGGGATTAAAGACTAAGTCTTAGCCTTCATCCACCTGCGCCTAGGGGAAAGGCTTTCAAAAAGGTGAGCTTAAGATATTTTGAATGTTTTATTTATATTTTATTGCTTGGAAAAAAGGTGGCAAGTTTTAATATTAAAATATGACTGTGGTTGAAATTTTGTATGGGAATTCTTTCCCATACAAAATCTAGAGAGCTATTTGCTCTCTTTAAAATTTCTGGGTAGAGTTATTTCTTCATTTTAACTCTTCTAGTTCATTTTTTTTGAAACTCATTAGAGCATAGCATTGAAGATTTAATGATTCCTAGATTGAAATGAAGAGTTTAAGATATGGCAATTTGATAGTATTTCAACAAAGATTGTCATAGTTTATATGATAATCAAATAAGGTCTCTTCTAAAAGACTAGAATGCTCATAGTTTTCACAGTTGTTACTAGACATTTTCATAAATCTAAGGAGTGGTTTCAAAGCATAAATTCAAAGTTTATAGCATTGATCTAGTCAATTGAATCATCTACAATCTTCTTAGTTCATTCAAATAAGTGTTGATAACATATCAATATAGATTCAATCAACTTAGTGATCTTATTGCAATAATTTAGAGAGTAAATTCAATGGCAAAGAGAGATTTAAGGTCTTTTAAGAGACAAGCAAATATTCAACTTTCCCTAATATGAATTTACATAAACTTTCCATTATCCATATTTCCATTTGAATCTTACTTCATCCTAGGTTTCAAAACAACATTCAAAATGAAACTTGCTTTTCTTTACATGAATTTCATAATGAAAGCATCTTCTAAAACATAAATTTGGCAATGATAGATCAATATAGCAACATGTTTTTTCTTTCTAAATACAATATACAAGAGCTCCAAAGGGAGATTGAATACATGATTCAAAATTTACAAGGATAAATCAAAATATGGAGTGAATTCCTCTTTCAAACATAGAGTGAATTCCTCATTTAAACACATCAAAGCAAAAGTCTTTATCTTCTTTATCATCATGCATCCATACTTCAAAATCTGAAATTGCAAACAAAACAAGGAAAAGACCATGGGAGCTCACCTCCCATCCAAGGTCTCTCATGAGACCACCCCCGAGCTTGGGGAGAACACATTGAACAGGTTACAAACATATACACACAATCACAACATGATTTAACAAACATGGACAAAATTCCCAAATTCCCTCAAGAAGTAAACTAAGGAATTCCCATGAATTTCCTTTGTAGGGTGTGGTAGACAAAACCATGGAGATTACCATTGCATAATATACAAGGCCACACATGGACCCATATTTCTCAAATACATACAAGGCACACAAGGCCAATTTTCCCTCCTTATACCCCCATTGCCACAAAGGCTACATGCAAGGTCTCTTGGGGAAAATCACTCACCCAAGGTTCATCCTTCCCCACACATGGAGGAGACTCTACACATGGAGTTGCCTCCATTTCCACACCCCCTCTTGATTTCTCTTCCCTCCCAAGGGTGAGAGAATCTAAGAGTAAACAACCCAAAAAATTCAATTACAAGATAAACACATATGCAAGCTTGCTCTCACCATGACCAACCATGGGGAGCTAAAACACAACACTAAACAAAACAAACCTCCACCATGACCAACCATGGGGAGCCAAGAACATGATCATAATAACAAACATCTCAAACAAACAGAGAGAGCACATGAATTCCTACCTCAAATCCAAGCTATGGTAGAATGTTGTTGAGCCCTAATCCAAGCTTCAAGCCTTTTCTCCTCTAACTTTCTGAAAGCTCTCTAAAAATAGAGAATGGGTGAATGAATCACCCTAAGCCAAAATTTCCTCTAAATAGGGCTTCTACACCTAACCTCATAAATGAGGTTCCAACATGCAAGTTGCAATTTTCGCTCAAGAAGGAAAATGAATTTTTAAAAGGGTCCTAAAGTCACTTTTAGGCTTCTAAAGAGGTGAAAATACCCCTAACCCATGGATACATGGAATGGGTTAAAAAATTAAGCATAAAACTATCTCCTAAGGCCATTATTAACCCTCTAAACCCATGTCGAGAAATAACATCAGAAATGGGGAATGAGACTGCATAAAGATTCCTATGGCAGAAAGGTGTGCTAAGATATCCCTATAACTCCTAGCAAGTGCTCTCACACAACACATGATGTACCTTAATAACATTGAACATAGGTGTCAAGCGACACTTAACAAAATAACATTTCACGAAAGGTACATCCAGAATAACAACACATAACATACAAACATTCAAATTACTGTTACGAAATAAATTACTTAACAACGAGGCCTCAGGTCTCTAAATAGACGGGGCCTTGGTATAACTGGTTACCCTATGTTCAATGTGTTTTCCCCGAATGTGTTTCCATGGTCCTTCCACCTGCAATACCTAAATGCAGCATCAGTAATTCAAGGAAGAAAACCATTACAATAACATATATGATATAGCGAAATTTAAACATTAAATTGCATAATTCAACTCATACGTCAATTGCATATAATATTCATGATTTGATTGCACATTTCAAATGAAATTACATAACGTAATTTAAATATCATCTAGACCATCAGGTTCACAAAACATCATATAAAAACATAAACCAAATCTACACATCATGGATCCCATATGCAGAATCATCAAAAGAACAGTCCATCGAGTCAAACATAATATAACAGTAGTCGACAAAGTCCAAGTGTCTCTGAAAGAAACATAATAAAAAAGATAGCTAATATGAATAACACAGGATCACTATGTGGGCCGAAAGTGGACCTCACATCCACCCCCTCTAGGTATGAACATCCTCCTGGAGTTCATCAAAGAGGTGCGGATACTGGGCCCTCATCTGAGCTGCATCCTCCCATGAGGCTGTCACCTCATCATAGCAATCCCACTGGACCCTAACCTGGTCCAGCGTTCTGCCTCGAAGTACTAACGTCCGACGAGCCAAAATGCAAATGGGCTCTAGTGCTAGCTGGCCATCTGACTCCACCTGCAAGGCATCCCAGTCAATAATATGAGACTCATCATAGATATACTTTCGCAAAACTGATACATGGAACACATCGTGGATGCGTGACAGGCTAGGTGGCAAGGCTAGACGATAAGCAATGGGCCCTATCCTCTCTAGGATCTCAAACGGACCAACAAAATGAGGTGCGAGCTTAGAGCCCTTTCCAAAACGGATTGGACTCTTGTGCGGTCGCACTCTCAAGAAAACTCTGTCTCCCACAAGGTAGGCTCGGTCAATCCTCTTCGCATCTGCATACTTCTTCTGTCTATCCTGAGCCTCTAAGAGACGCTGCCTAATCAGGGTGACCTGCTGCTCCATATCTCGAACTAACTCAGGACCAATAGAAACTCTGTCCTCGATCCTATCCCAACTCAGTGGGGTCCTGCAAGGTCTACCATACAATGCCTGGAAAGGTGGCATTCCCAATGATGTATGATGCCCATTGTTATAGGAAAACTCCACAAGATGAAGGTACTCCTCCCACCGGGTCTGATGATCCATAACATACATGCGAAGCATGTCCTCTAAAACCTGATTGACCCTCTCGGTCTGCCCATCTATCTCAGGGTGATAGGCGGTACTGAAATTGAGCCTAGTGCCCAATGCTGCCTGAAGCTCTCTCCAAAATGAAGAAGTGAGAAGAGAATCTCTATCTGAGATGATCTTATGAGGTATGCCATGAAGTCTGACAATATCTCGTAAGAACACCTGGGCTACTGCGGGTGCTGTGAAGGTAGTACGAACTGGAGAAAAGTGGGCTACCTTAGTCAACCGGTCCACCGTCACCATAATAGCATCATGGCGTCGGGAAGACATCGGAAGACCAACTATAAAATCCATGGATATAACCTCCCACTTCCATACTGGAATCTCATGCGGCTGCAGGAGTCCACCAGGATGGCGGTGCTCTACCTTAACTTGCTGACACTCAAGACACTTGGCCACTATCTCAGCAATCTGCAATCTCATGCCTGGCCAATGATACAGCTGCCTCAAATCTGCATGTAGCTTCTTAACCCCGGGATGTGCTGCATAAGGTGCTCTGTGAGCCTCTAGTATAATGAATGCACGTAAATCTCCGGTAGAAGGTACATAAATACGGTCTCGATGACGTAAAAGTCCATCAGACTCTAAGGTATAACCAACATACTTCCCTTCCAAGGGTCTCTGAGACTGAATCATCTCACATACCTCAGAATACCACTCATCATCCTAAAGATGATGGAGGATTCATCCTCTCAAATCTGTGCCTGCAGTCATAGAATAGATATCATGTCGTCTCCTGCTCAAGGCATCTGCAACCACGTTCTCCTTCCCCTTGATGTAGTGAACATCAAAGTCATATTCACATAAGAACTCCATCCATCACCTCTGCCGAGCATTAAGGTTCGACTGAGTGAATATATACTGAAGACTCTGATGGTCTGAATGAAGCTCAAAACGGTGACCTAAGAGGAAGTGACGCCAATGTACTAAGGCATGTACCACTGCTGCAAGCTCTAAATCATGCGTGGGATAATTGAGCTCATGAGTCTTAAGCTTCCTAGACTCGTAAGCAATGGATCACCCTCCCTACATAAGGACTGCCCCTAAACCATCTAAAGAAGCATCTGTGCACACCACAAATTCTGCTGAAGGATCTGACACTGCAAGAATCGGTGCACTAGTGAGCGCTCTCTTGAGCTCCTGAAAAGCCCTCTCACACTTCTCTGTCCACTCGAACTTCTTCCCCTTTCGCTGAAGGGAAGTGATAGGATGTGCCACTCTAGAAAATCCTTCAACGAAATGTCTGTAATAACCGGCAAGTCCCATGAAACTTCTGACCTCAGTCACTATGGTAGGTGCTGGCCAATTCATAATGGCCTCAATCTTTGATGGGTCTACTGAGATCCCATCACTAGATATGACATGCCCCAAATACTTAACCTCTCTTCTGAAGAAGGAACACTTCAACAAGCTGCCAAACAACTGATTATCTCTCAAACACTGCAAAACCTGTCTCAGGTGCTCTTCGTGCTCCTTCTCATCCTTAGAATAAATCAGGATGTCATCAAGGAAGATAATAACAAACTTATCTAAGAAGGTGCGGAATACACCATTCATAAGGCTCATGAATACAGCTGGGGCATTCGTAAGACTGAAAGGTACCACTGTAAATTCATAGTGGCCATACCTAGTGCGAAATGCGGTCTTATGAATGTCACTGTCAACTATCCTCAACTGATGGTACCCAGACTTAAGATCTATCTTAGAGAATACTCGGGCACCCTGCAACTGATCAAACAAGTCATCAATCCTAGGAAGTGGATACCGATTCTTAATGGTAACCTTGTTCAACTGTCGGTAATCCATGCACAACCTAAGTGACCCATCCTTCTTCTTAACGAAGATCACTGGCGCACCCCAAGGAGAAACACTAGGACGAATGTGTCCCTTCTCTAGAAACTCCTCAAGCTGAATCTTGAGCTCATTAAGCTCATTCGTGGTCATCCTATAGGGCGCTCTAGATACTGGCTCAGCTCCTGGCACAAGGTCTATGTGAAAGTCAACTGCTCTGCGAGGAGGTATACCAGGTAACTCTGATGGAAAAACATCTGCAAATTCCTGGAGGATGGGATGGTCATCAAGAGAAGTCTCACTCTCGTCCTCATCCCCTCTATCATTGATAGAGATAGCAAACAACTGACAACCCTTCCGCATACACCGCTTAAGTTGCATAGCGGATATCATGCGAAGAGATACTGGTCTCTGAACCCCTGAAATAACTGTAGCCATGCCGTCATCATCCAAACATTCTATCTTCTTCTGGCGGCAATCTAGCTTGGCTCTGTGGGCATATAGCCAATCCATGCCAAGTACTACATCATATGATCCCAAAGGGGTAATCCTAAGGTCTGTGGAAGTGGTCAACTCCCCAATCTGAATCTGGCAATCTCTAACCAAGGAGGTGACTGATACTCTAGAACCGGAAGCCAACTCAACTTCCCAGCTATCTTTCTGCCTAGATGCCACTAGCCCGCAACGCTCCACTACAAATGGAGATATAAAGGAGTCGGTGGCTCCTGAGTCAAACAAAATAGAAATACTGCATCCTCGAATCATACCTGCTGACTCAATCACAGTGGCCTGGTGCTCGGCCTGGCGGTTATCTACCGCTGCAAATACTCTATGGGACCTACCTAAGTCCCCCACAGTGGGCTCTGATCTGGCTGCTCTCTGTCCGCTGCCCTGAGGACAATCTCTAGCAATGTGACCCATGCCTCCACAATTGTAGCAAGGTCCTCGCACAAATACCTATGTCCCCTGTGGCCTACTGAACTGTGATCCACCTCCTCTGGTAGATCTGGTAAAACCACCTCTAGAGGACTGCTGAGTCCCGACAAAAGGTGTAAATGGTGTGTCTGACCTGTGATCCCTCTTCTGTCCCTGACCCTGCGACTGCTTGGGCTTATTGCCCTGATGTCCCTGAGATCCTTTTTGCCTATGGTCCTGTCGACCCTGCTGCTGAGGCTGCTCCTGCTGTGTCTGCTGAGGGGTTTGGAAAGACCTAGAAGAATACCTATTATTCTTCTTCCATCTGTTCCTCTGAAAACCAGAACCCTGTGATGTGGAATTGTTGAACTGAAACCGATCCCGAGAATCAGATGATCCTCTAACAACCTCTTCGGCTACCTTAGCCCTGTCAACTGTATACCGAAGATCTCCGAGAGGTAATATACGTACCATGCCTGCAATGTTGTGGTTCAAACCACTGATAAACCGGTTAACCTGCACTTTCTCATCTCTCATGTACTCCACATACGGGAGTAAATCAATGAACTTGCCCTCATACTGGGCCACTGAAAGTCCCCTCTGCTGAAGGCTATGGAACTCATCAATACGCTTCTGTCTAAACTGCTCTGACAGGTACCTGGCCTTGAAGAGCTCTAAGAAAGTCTCCCAAGTCAAAGTATTAAGGTCCAAGTGTCCCTTAAACTGCTCATGATCCCACCATGAAGAGGTTCCAACCCTCAATAAGTGAATAGCAAAGCGGGCCTTGACATTGCTGTCATAGGCACGCAACCCAAAACATCTATCTAAGCTATGGATCCATGACTCTGCCTCAAAACCATCTGTGGATCCCTCAAAAGTGGGTGGGCCAAGGCGCATCAACTCTCTGATAGCATCTCCTGTGTCTCTAGCTCGTGTGCGTCCCTCAATCCTAGGTGGTGGCTCTGGACCATGCACTGACTCAACCTGACCCTCTTCCCTTCTGGAAGGGCTCCTACTCCGTTCTCTAGTCTCATTCTCTAAACCATGATCTTGCTGGTGACCGAACGGAGGTAGTCTGTCTAGGATAATACCAGCCAAGGTCTGAAAAGCTGTCAATAATTCCCGGTTGGGATCTGGTGGTGGTTTGGGAGGGGGATCTTGATTCCCTATCAGAATCTCAATCTCCTCTTCCTGAACGGAGGGAGCACACCTACGGCCCCTCCCCCAACCTTGCCCACGTGCACGGGCCTGTCGTGCAACTACTGGCATCCTACACAAGCAATGAAGTTCAAATGTCAAATGTGGTGGTTAAGGTTCCTAGGGTTGAACATCGCTCTGATACCAAAATGTGATGCCCAAAAGTTGGGACAAAACACAACCAACAAATTTTTTTTAAAAGTGATAAAGTTGACTAAGAGAACATGGATGTCTATTGTTTACGTTATTCTATAAGAAGGTCACTCAAAATACTAATGTATAAGTTAAGACCAACTGCTCATGGAGTTTAATCGGTTTGATATGAAATATAGAATATATAAGATTTGATCCATCCAACTTATTATTAAATTAGAAAGAAACATCTATAAGTCTTTATCATTAATTATATTTATTTATTATTTAAATATAATATTAATTAATAATTATAAAATATTAACAAATTAATAAATGAAAATTACAAAGCAACTTAACTTCTTTTTAAATTAATAATAATAACCCTTATATGCAAAAATAACAAAAAAAAACACCTTAACTAACAAACTTATTAAACTACTAAACTAACTACTTTCTAAAATACCTTAACAAAAAACTAAAACATTATATCAAACTAACTAAATTTATCCCTCTTCTATATCTACTAGATAAACTATCTATCCTACTAAACAACCTGTCAAAAACAATCTCCTAAAATATCCTAAAACTAACAACTACCCTAACCTCCTTAATAACTACCATCTCTTCCTTCTATACTCCCTCACCCATGTGCCATGAGAAGTTTGAATTTCATAAAGCAAGGGGGGCGCAAAACAAGGAAGTGATGATGTGTATTTTGGAAGAAGGTTTAAACAATGCCAAGACTTTGACAGCCCACCTACCCTTTGCAAGATACATAACAAAGAAACTTTTAAACAAGTTTTACTCCTCCAAAAGCTGCGTGAGTCCTTGAAGACAAAGCTTTAAAAAGCTAACCAATAAGCTTGCTGAGGTGTCACCTAGTACAACATCCCATCCATGAAAAGGTTTGGGATTAAAGACTAAGTCTTAGCCTTCATCCACCTGCGCCTAGGGGAAAGGCTTTCAAAAAGGTGAGCTTAAGATATTTTGAATGTTTTATTTATATTTTATTGCTTGGCAAAAAGGTGGCAAGTTTTAATATTAAAATATGACTGTGGTTGAAATTTTGTATGGGAATTCTTTCCCATACAAAATCCAGAGAGCTATTTGCTCTCTTTAAAATTTCTGGGTAGAGTTATTTCTTCATTTTAACTCTTCTAGTTCATTTTTTTTGAAACTCATTAGAGCATAGCATTGAAGATTTAATGATTCCTAGATTGAAATGAAGAGTTTAAGATATGGCAATTTGATAGTATTTCAACAAAGATTGTCATAGTTTATATGATAATCAAATAAGGTCTCTTCTAAAAGACTAGAATGCTCATAGTTTTCATAGTTGTTACTAGACATTTTCATAAATCTAAGGAGTGGTTTCAAAGCATAAATTCAAAGTTTATAGCATTGATCTAGTCAATTGAATCATCTACAATCTTCTTAGTTCATTCAAATAAGTGTTGATAACATATCAATATAGATTCAATCAACTTAGTGATCTTATTGCAATAATTTAGAGAGTAAATTCAATGGCAAAGAGAGATTTAAGGTCTTTTAAGAGACAAGCAAATATTCAACTTTCCCTAATATGAATTTACATAAACTTTCCATTATCCATATTTCCATTTGAATCTTACTTCATCCTAGGTTTCAAAACAACATTCAAAATGAAACTTGCTTTTCTTTACATGAATTTCATAATGAAAGCATCTTCTAAAACATAAATTTGGCAATGATAGATCAATATAGCAACATGTTTTTTCTTTCTAAATACAATATACAAGAGCTCCAAAGGGAGATTGAATACATGATTCAAAATTTACAAGGATAAATCAAAATATGGAGTGAATTCCTCTTTCAAACATAGAGTGAATTCCTCATTTAAACACATCAAAGCAAAAGTCTTTATCTTCTTTATCATCATGCATCCATACTTCAAAATCTGCAATTGCAAACAAAACAAGGAAAAGACCATGGGAGCTCACATCCCATCCAAGGTCTCTCATGAGACCACCCCCGAGCTTGGGGAGAACACATTGAATAGGTTACAAACATATACACACAATCACAACATGATTTAACAAACATGGACAAAATTCCCAAATTCCCTCAAGAAGTAAACTAAGGAATTCCCATGAATTTCCTTTGTAGGGTGTGGTAGACAAAACCATGGAGATTACCATTGCATAATATACAAGGCCACACATGGACCCATATTTCTCAAATACATACAAGGCACACAAGGCCAATTTTCCCTCCTTATACCCCCATTGCCACAAAGGCTACATGCAAGGTCTCTTGGGGAAAATCACTCACCCAAGGTTCATCCTTCCCCACACATGGAGGAGACTCTACACATGGAGTTGCCTCCATTTCCACACCCCCTCTTGATTTCTCTTCCCTCCCAAGGGTGAGAGAATCTAAGAGTAAACAACCCAAAAAATTCAATTACAAGATAAACACATATGCAAGCTTGCTCTCACCATGACCAACCATGGGGAGCTAAAACACAAAACTAAACAAAACAAACCTCCACCATGACCAACCATGGGGAGCCAAGAACATGATCATAATAACAAACATTTCAAACAAACAGAGAGAGCACATGAATTCCTACCTCAAATCCAAGCTATGGTAGAATGTTGTTGAGCCCTAATCCAAGCTTCAAGCCTTTTCTCCTCTAACTTTCTGAAAGCTCTCTAAAAATAGAGAATGGGTGAATGAATCACCCTAAGCCAAAATTTCCTCTAAATAGGGCTTCTACACCTAACCTCATAAATGAGGTTCCAACATGCAAGTTGCAATTTTCGCTCAAGAAGGAAAATGAATTTTTAAAAGGGTCCTAAAGTCACTTTTAGGCTTCTAAAGAGGTGAAAATACCCCTAACCCATGGATACATGGAATGGGTTAACAAATTAAGCATAAAACTATCTCCTAAGGCCATTATTAACCCTCTAAACCCATGTCGAGAAATAACATCAGAAATGGGGAATGAGACTGCATAAAGATTCCTATGGCAGAAAGGTGTGCTAAGATATCCCTATAACTCCTAGCAAGTGCTCTCACACAACACATGATGTACCTTAATAACATTGAACATAGGTGTCAAGCGACACTTAACAAAATAACATTTCACGAAAGGTACATCCAGAATAACAACACATAACATACAAACATTCAAATTACTGTTACGAAATAAATTACTTAACAACGAGGCCTCAGGTCTCTAAATAGATGGGGCCTTGGTATAACTGGTTACCCTATGTTCAATGTGTTTTCCCCGAATGTGTTTCCATGGTCCTTCCACCTGCAATACCTAAATGCAGCATCAGTAATTCAAGGAAGAAAACCATTACAATAACATATATGATATAGCGAAATTTAAACATTAAATTGCATAATTCAACTCATACGTCAATTGCATATAATATTCATGATTTGATTGCACATTTCAAATGAAATTACATAACGTAATTTAAATATCATCTAGACCATCAGGTTCACAAAACATCATATAAAAACATAAACCAAATCTACACATCATGGATCCCATATGCAGAATCATCAAAAGAACAGTCCATCGAGTCAAACATAATATAACAGTAGTCGACAAAGTCCAAGTGTCTCTGAAAGAAACATAATGAAAAAGATAGCTAATATGTATAACACAGGATCACTATGTGGGCCGAAAGTGGACCTCACAGAATTGAAATGTGAGATCAATTTGGGATGACAAGACAACTCAGATGTGTGTTCGACGGATGGGAACACATTAGGACAAGCATAAGCATAAGTTGAAAGACAAGATCAACTTATTCAAAAATACATATGAAAATGAGGAAGAGAGCTCTTCTTTTATAGGAAATGAGAAAGAATGGACCATGAATATTAAGAGGCAAAATATTTAATTAAGGGTGGAGCTTGGAAGAAGAGCAATCCATGTGCACAAATATCCTCCAATGAGAAAATAAGAGTTGACTTTTGTGTCCATATAAGAATAATGCTTTATTTGTGCAACTTAGGATAAGAGGAAAAGTGGGGGCTTTTTATTTATTAGAAGGGGAGGAAATATTCCTTTAATAAATAAAGACTTAGGATAAAATGGTTAGCCCAAGGCAAATAATTGAAAATGATAAAAGGATTTGATCAAGGAAATTGATATTAAGCTGAAAAATGTTGATTTTTGGAAATATTGATTCAGGGATGTAATAGGTTGCTGAATGGGGGCCCAAAGTCTAGGCAACCATTTTAGGGTGCATACATTTTCCCCTCTTTGACTAATGTGGGATCATTCTAGGAACACATGTGGTCAAAGAAGAATTGAAATGTGAGATCAATTTCGGATCACAAGACAACTCAGGTGTGTGTTCGACGGATGGGAACACATCAGGACAAGCATAAGCATAAGCTGAAAGAAAAGATCAATACCATTGCTGTTAAGTGATAATCAAGTCTAAAAATGAGAGATAAGAATCAAAAGACAAGACCAACACCGTTGTTGTTGAGTGATAATCAAGTCTCAAAATAAAAATCTCAAGCTGAATTGAATGATAAGACTGAATCAAAGATTGAAGCTGATAGTTACTGCCCCCTCAGAATCGAAATCGAAATTAGGTGGAGGAGAAACAGTAAATAGATAAACTTGATCAAGTCACTAGAGATCATAATCGAAGGTGAAGGATGATAAGATAACCATCAAGTAGGAAAGACATGCCCTAGTTTGACTAAGTCAAACCTTAGAGAGATGAAGCGAGTGAAAATGAATGAAAGACTAGGAGTTTGAAAGAGATGGGGATGAAGAAATGAAGGTGCCCCAGTGAAGATCAAAGAATCAATCCTCAAATGGTCAGCCAATTGCGTAGAAGAAAGGGAAAATTTGAAATGTGATTTTGACTATCAAGATTAACTTGGATTTTGATTTTGATTTTGAGTCTAAAAATGGATCCAGGACGTCGAAATTAGCTAGGGGTGCAATTTTTGCACAATTCTGAGGTGTTTTAAAAATTAGGTCAAAAAGTCAAAATGCTATAAATGGGGTAAAAAGGTCATTTTCAAAATCATTAACCCCTTGTGATTGACAAGAAAAGGATGTGATGAAAAGATAAGGAGCAAAAGACATGATCAAGAAGAAGTGAAAGGATGAGCGTAGTTGACCAACAGGTCCTCGAAAGATGAAAGGCAAGCTCTCTCCATATGCAAGATGCAAGACTAATCTAACATGAACCTAAAAATGCAAGCTACTATGAAAGTAGTTGACTTGCAAAGTCACAATGCCAATAGACATCTAATAATCATCATCGAGCTTTATTGGTAGCATCACAAGATCATACAATGCACACTAGTATGACTATGTGAATCTGAATATGATCTATATCAGATAGGAATGTGGGAATCCCACCTAGGCATCAAAGACATGTAGGTCAAGATGACTAGTGCAGTGAGATTACCTAAGTTTAGTATAGTGATATTATGCTGGCATCAGGACATAAGAAAGTCAAGATGGCTATAAGCATCCAATCACAAAAATAGTCAAGGATAATACTTTGTAGATCCTAGGTGTCAAGTGGATCAAGCATAAATGCTAATGACAATTAGGACCAACAAAATATACCCACAAGTAGAAAAAGAAATAAAACATGTCCTCATGCCCTCAGTCTTCTAGCTATGCATCATCAAAAACTATTAGGGAGAGAACACTTATCAAAGAAATCATCATAGACAGCACACAAAGAAAACAAAGTCAAACAAGTCTCAGCAAGTCAAGTGTTTAAGTGCATGTGTGTAGGTCATAGAATCAATCTTTGAGTATCACATCTGCTAGTGAGAAATATCACATCATTCTAGACTGTAGAGTAGGATATCTGATAAGTGTTGAGAAACACTTGACGCTAGGGTAGTGTTGAAAAACACAGTTTGGGTGGTGTTGAAAAACACCATTTGCAAGATGTCTTAAAGACCAACACATCCTAGAGACCAAAGCTAACACAATTGTGCCCCCTAGAAAAAGACAAAGACCAATTCCAAACCAAGGCAACAAGGTCAAGGCATGATGGAGAAAGGCTAAGTGTCAAGGACGCATGCTAAGAAACAAGGATGCAAACGCCTCAAGTAGCGCTTGTTTCAAAGTTTTCACCACTTGGAGATTTTTTTTATTTTTTCAATTTTTTTGTATTTTTACTACCAAGGCGTCTGTTTCTAGGTTTTCACCAAGGCACTTTATCTATTTTTTTTATTTTTATTTTTTTGAATTTTTTGATTTTTTTGTTTTTTTTTCAAGACATTATATATTTTTAAAGATTTTTTCAGCATCATATATGAATTTTTTTGGATTTTTTCAGGATCAATAAGTATATACAAAGGATGCCCCTAGATAGAACGGGCATCAAACTCCCAAGCAAGATCACATCATGTAGTCCCAATGTCTAGCAAGGTGGAGAACAAGAGGGATTAGCAAGCTAGTGGAAGAGATGGAAGACAAGAGAATGAAGGAGAATGAAGGGAAGAAATCCTCAAGGGAAAAATCCTCAAGAGTACCCAAGCTAGGGAAAAATTATCATGTAAAGCACATTTGGACAAGCAATGAAAAGCTAGCATAGGATAAGTCACAAAGGCGTAATGCAAAAGAATGAAAGGATGCAGTCCAAAGGAGTAGACATGTCAAGAGGCTTTATAACATCATGTTTTACTCTTTTTTTATTAGATCAAGACCAAAGGGGAAAAGAATACCGAAAGGCTAGAATGAATGGAGGAAAATAAATATGAAGGCTAAACATGAATATAATGAAAGAAAGATCCTCATAAGATAGCTCACAAGATAGCCAAATATTCGTGTATAGGTCAACACTGTCAAGATCAAAGGGAGAAGATGGAATGATGAAATATGTAAAAGAACTACGCATGATGCATGATTGCCAGGTTTTCATCACGGTACTTATCCAAGGCACCACAAGGGAGTGGTTTTCACCATAGGATGAATTTATTTCTCTTTAATTTTGCTACCAAAGTGCCTATTTCCAGGTTTTCACCAAGGCACATTTTCAATTTTTTTTCTTGTTTTCTTGTTTTCTTTTTTCTATTTTTTTTATTTTATTTTTTGGAAGAAGGCAAACTTTTTAGATAATGCTCCTTAAAAGGATAAACCATGATATGCCAAGGATTCAAAATGATATGCTCAAAGATGCTGATAGGGAAAGGAAGATGGAAGAGAAAAATGGAGGATAAGGTTTTATGTAAAGCGAGTGAGGTTGGAAGATAGGAGGAATAGGCAAATGAGGAAAAAGGATAGAAGATAGAAGGATACTGAATGGAAGGATAGTGAAAGGGTAGATGGAAAGGAAGGAAAGATCAACATCAACACACACCTTGAAGGGTGGTGAGAGGGTGGAGGGAATGTGAATGAAAGAATACGAGAAGGAATATGGCAAATGTTTAGCAAAGGTTGTGGTTTAGGCACATGGAATGGAAGAATGATTTTAGAAGAAGATGAGGAAGAAGCTTTTGGAAGCTTGAATGTCAACTTCACTTGTTGTTTAACATAAGAATCTCTTAAGAGAGACTTTGGAATCCATATAGTCGTAGGCTTTTCATTTCTTTTTGATGATTTAAAGAGAATATCTTCAATGATGTATTTTGGAACCCATACTTGTCTTGTAGTTTTCTTCTTAGATATCTCTTTTGACTTTATGCATCCATGTCGATTAGAGGAGACATGATGATCTTCTTTTTTTGATGGATTCTTATATTTCTTCTTTTTTTTGTATTGAACATTCAAGTTACTTCCAAAAGACTTGGGACTTGTGGAAGAAGAAAGAGGATATGACTGGTTTAGATGGGTGGGTGGATGAAAAGGATTCAAGAGTATGCATCTATGTTGATCTTGAGGAAAGATAGGAGATGGAGGGACGTAAGGACCTAATATGCATGACAAATTAGGAGAGTTAGGAGGGGAAAGTGAAGGGACATAAGGGCCCAAGATGGAAGGAAGACGTGAAGCCCTTAGTGGTAGTGGAAGAGGTCCAAGGATGGACGTGGAAGACGCAAAAGGATAATCAATAATTTTATCAACATCCATATGACAACAAAGGACATCAACATCTTTAGAGTGAGCATTAGGATTTTCAATAGGATTGTGAACATCTTGAATAGGAGAAACTTCTTTGATAGAATTGTTCAGAGCTTGCAAAGACTTAGCAAGAGTAGAAAGTGGAAGTGAACATGGAGTGGTAGAACAAGAAGATGGAAGACTTTGATCTTGACAAGTATCCTTGGATAGCATAAACACCTCATTTTTCTCTTGATTTTCAATAGGCTTAGCATTGGAAGTAACAACTTGATATTGTTTAGGAGAAGACTGAAGACATGGTGGAATGAATGAGAAAGGGTGTAGAGGATCAAAACAACCAAGAGATGGAGGAGAGACATCATGAAAAGGATTGGGTGACATGGAGGGTTCTTGATCTTTCTTCATGTTCTTTTCTTTATTTTTAGAGTCCTCTTGACATGGAGCCACTTCTAAGGACAAGGAAGCATGTTGGAATTGTATGGAAGAATTTGGAAGAGATAGTGAAGGACTAGCTAAAGTAGGCATTATAGCACATAAAGGCTTAGGCTCTTTGGGTGTATCATTATTGAAAGTATTTGCAGCCAAGTGAAGGTTAGCTTGAGTTTCTTTAAGAGATAGCCCTTGAGGATAACTATAGGGAACCGCATGAAAATTATTAGGATCTTTGTTGGATGAAGGATTTGTGAAAGATTTTGAAGACTAGGAAGCTTTAGGAAGTGTATGGGTATTGGAGGAAGTATAGGATGGAAGGGAACCACCACAAGACAAAGGTCCATCATTAACATGATCTTGCTTGAGAGAGTAATCTTTATTTTCAACATGAATGTTCTTAAAGGAGAGATTCTTATAATATTTACATTTCAAATCAGTGTGGTACATTTTATATTCCTCAATATAAGTAGATGGATCATCATCAAGGTATTGTTCATAGAACTCATCAAAGTCTTTTTCAAAATCAGAGTCATACGAATCACCATCATGATCTATCCAATGTGATGAACCATTTCCAGTAAGCACGAGGACACGACGAGGAGGAATCTTAGTAATAGAAGTTTCATAGGTATGACTATATGGTTCATCATCATAGCCATCATAATAGTCATCATAGTCATCAAAGGTGGGTGTGTTAGTCTTCATAGAAGAGGTATCACAAGGATTACTATATTGCTCATATTGAGAAGTAAGACTCTTGAGAGAAGTAGAAGAGGATTGAGATTGTGAAGAAGAGGAAAGTGAAGACCTAGTAGAGGAAGAAGACTTGGATAATGTAGAATGTGAATAATGTCTAGAAGAATCATGGCGAGACTTGGAAGATGAAGAAGAATGAGAAGACTTAGATAATGAAAAAATTTTGGAAGAAGGAGGTCATGATATGATCATGTCTATGATCCTAGCAAAGGCATCTAATTCAATCATCTTTTCTTTTATTTTTTCTTTAAGTTTTTCACCCATGAGATATCTAGAAGGACTATTGGAGGAATAAAATTCTTCGAATTGAGTAATGAGTTCAAGATCATCCATTCTCAAGAGAGGTTCCATAACAAGGTAGTTGAAATTCATGGTTGTAGAAGAGAAGGAATCAAGCATGGAAGTGAAAGAATTAATGAATAGAAGAATGTAGACTAGAAAATGAGAGGAAAAGAATCAAGAAGACATGAAGAGTTTAGGAAGAATCATGAAGAAAGCAGAGAAAGGATGAAAATGGAAGACTGGGAAGACATGGAAGAAGCAAAAGAAAGAAGACTAAGAGTCATTTATTGCAATTTGATACCATTGAAATTCATTTGGATATTGACCAACATGTCAGAGCACCTAAGATCTGAGATCTAGACTGACTAAGGAAGACTGGAAGTGAAACAAATCAACTTCGAATTGCAAGCAATAGTGAGACAACAAAAGGACTCTAGGCAATAGTTTGCAAAGCACGAGAGTGACAGTTTCAAACTAGGTGATACTTCACGTTTAGCAGGGTGATAATTTCCAGGCAGCCTGGGTGATACTTTCTAGGTAAGCGGGGTGATAGTCTTCTAGTGGTGAACTATCGCACGATATTTTCTAGGACAGGGAGTGATACTATTCAAGTGTTGTGTGATTCTTGACCAGTGAGTGCTAAAAATCTTAGTTTTAAGGGTAATTTGATCCAAATTTTAGTTTCAGGGTTGGTTTTTTTTTTTTTTATCTCAATCATAGTGACAGCAGTAAGTTAGCAAACAGTAGGTGATCAAACATGTCTTTAAACACTTAAAACAAGGGAAAAAGAAACCTTGCCTAGACAAGCACTTGTGATATCAAAGCAATAAAATCCTATGAATGCTACCGTGATGTTTGTTGTTTAAGAACATTTACACGGGTATATCTCAATGAAAACACTTCAAGCACTTGCTAGCCTAGAAGGACAAAGGCTCAATACTTAGCAACTTGGCCCACACTTGATGTTCCATTGCCTCAGAAAACGTGGTTGCCCACAATAGATGTTGGCTTTGTCATGGAGGTGTCAATGACACAACCAAAGGAACATAGATGGTGAGTAATCTTGGGGTGATCCAGGTTATTCCACTTGGATCAATCCTTGCACCAAGAAGCTAAGTGGAAAAATAGAGTGGCCTCTATCTATGGTTCTTAGTAAGGGCTTCCATTCGTAGTACCCATCTTGCTCCCCAAAGGGACTCCTTACCTTGCAGCAAGTAACATACCTCGTGGCCTCAAGAGTACCTTAAGCATTCTTGCTCAATACTTTCCTCATGGTCACAATCCCACAAGTACTCACATCAAGCAAAGACAAGAACTACATCTACCAAGGTTTTGTGTCCTCGATAGCCTTGAGTTTATAGTGGGTTGGAATAGCTGAAAAAAGGCTTGTCCCCACTTGGGTCATTCCTCTTGATTGCTCAAGAGCAGGCCTGCTAAAGGATTCTAAAGATCTAAATAAAGAATGGATCAACTTATGAGATTCAAGGATTTTGTTTCACCACAAGGGTGAAGAGCATACTCCCTTATCCCAAAGCTTTCTCCCAAACACACCAAGCAAATGTTCAATTACCCTCTTGCTTTCAAAATCCAAAGATGGGTCAAGATTTTCTGGTTCACCACAAGGGTGAAGAGCATACTTCTCCTACCACCCAAGAATTCCTACAACAAGATATTATCTTCCTAAGAAATGAAATAACTAGTAATTTCCACACTTGAAAATGAAATAAACAACAAGCACTTGATTGGGTTTTTATGCTTTGGGCAGCCCTACAAAAACCATTAGCAACCCTTGTGCATTTGAAGCTTTGACATGCGTTCTTTTGGAAAAATATTTCAAGCAATGAGAGTACCTACAAGCACAACTTGTTAGGCCCACAAGGTTAGCAAAATCCAAAATCCAAATGAAATCTACAACTAAACTTTGCCTAACCACAGTGAATCAAACCAGCAAGCTAATTGGATCAAAACTTAGCAAAAAAAGAACCAAAAAATAACTCACTATCAGGTACAGGTGACAGTACACTCACCAAAAATATCGTGTGACACTTCACTGTATACAAGGGTGACAGTTTATCTCCGTGCGACAGTTCGCTAACCTACAGATGATAGAATATACTAAGCAGTGTGATATTATCTGTCAAACAGTGTGACACTTTTAACTGGTAAAGTGTCACCCTGCTATACAAGAAACTGTTGTACGACACTGGAAAATTGTTGCATGACACTCTGAGATAGAAAAACAAAGAGCCAAAAATGATGCTAAACTATGATGAAAAATTTCTAAAAATGTGTGAAATGAAGGACAAAACCATAAAGCTCTGCCCCACGGTGGGTGCCAAAAATGTACACACTCAAATGGTGCACTTCTCTAAGTCATTATATCCAAGGGAATCCATGAATGGGATACCTTAGAAAGTGACCTAGAGCTCTTTATGCATGGAGTTGCAAGATTATTTTAAGTTTTCTCTCAGCTAGAGCTATTAAGCTAATGACCTTGCTAGTCAACCACACAATGAGAGATTCAAATGAAGAAAAGGGAAAGAATGCCAATATCCCCAAGAATCACTATGAAATGCAATGCAACTAGATTAAGATGAATATGCAAGATAGAAATGACAGGTGCAAGCTAAGCTATGGAAATGAAAGTACAAGCTATGCTATGAAAGGGAAAGTACAAGTATTATCAAGCCTTCCTAGTTAAACTAGATGAAGTAATCTAAAGCATAAAGGAAACTAAGCTAAATATGAAGCTATGAATACCATGATAATGCAAGAAATAAAACTATGATGGCATGTAGATGCAAATGCCAAGAATGCTCCAAATCTTCAAAAAGCTCCAAAGTAACCTAGACAACCTGTAGCATAACATTAGTATTCAAAAATGCATATGAAAATGAGGAAGAGAGCTCTTCTTTTATAGGAAATGAGAAATAATGGACCATGGAGATTAAGAGGCAAAAGATTTAATCAAGGGTGGAGCTTGAAAGAAGAGAAATCCATGTGCACAAATATCCTCCAATGAGAAACTAAGAGTTGACTTTTGTGTCCATATAAGAATAATGTTTTATTTGTGCAAATTAGGATAAGAGGAAAAGTGGGGGCTTTTTATTTATTAGAAGGGGAGGAAATATTCCTTTTAATAAATAAAGACTTAGGATAAAATGGTTAGCCCAAGGCAAATAATCAAAAATGATAAAAGGATTTGATCAAGGAAACTGATATTTAGCTAAAAAAATTTTGATTTTTGGAAATATTGATTCAGGGATTTGATAGGTTTCTGAATGGGGGCCCAAAGTCTAGGCGACCATTTTAGGGTGTATATAACTATGATAAGAATGTGACCATTTTCAAATTTATAATATACACAATGGTTAGATTTAGATCTCAGAAATCCTAGGGACAACACATAGGTGTCAAACTTTTGATACCACATTCTAGGAGACTGTTTCAAACCATATAAAGAAGGGAGCTCTTAGGCCTCTAAGAATGATACAACATCTCCTTCCCTATAGCTTTGGGGTGTTGTTTCACAGGTTCCTCTGAGTTTTGATATTTTGTTTCTTGAATTTGAAGTTGTTGGACTTTGATAGAATCGTAGACTATGTATTCATATTAGTAATAGAGCTCTGTTGCTCTTCGATTTCCATCTGCAAACATTGGACTGGTTTTATTGATAGTTAGTTTCTTAGATACTTTAATATTTTCATGTACATTTTACTATTGTTTATGTATATACAAAACTCTGGCTTCGGCCTTTGTCGATAAAAAAAAACACAATTAAACTGATTAATTACAGTCAAAAGCTAATTGCTTTAAAAGTTAAAGCACTTACATATATTTCAAAAAAAATTAGCTGGGAAAGTTTAAAATGTTTGTACCTTGTAGAAAAACATGTTCATTTTTAATCAAATTAATCTGCATGCCACTGAAGGTCATATGCCCAATTTTAAAGCTAACAAATGAAGAAATCTTTATAATTTTATGATTATTGATCCTTATCACATTCTTCTAGTCATTTATTAGTGAGGAGTTTGTTCATATCAACTGATTTGATTTTCATTGGTAATGTTTCAAATAATCAAGTTTTTGTGATTGAATAGTCAAAGAATAGCATGCATGAGCACTCTTGCTAGGGTTTAGTATATAACATTTATTGCAGAACTTTTTTGTAACTTTTTAATGGCCTCGGCTATGGCTAGCTCTTGATGCTAGTGTTGGAGCTTTGACAATTGGCAATGATGTGATGGTAGCCTGATTTAAAATAGACCTGCCTAATGAACACATGTTAAAGTGTGCTTTCTATAAAAAATAATTTCATTTAATATAGATTAAATTTACACAATGATCAAATATATCATACTCAAAATCAAACCCCACTTTTCAAAATTAGTCCACCAAAATTTGAAATTAAACAACTTAAAAATTCATAACTTTACCTCCAACCAAAGTACAAAGTCCTAATTGTAAATAGTAGTTTAAAAAACTATCAAAATAATAACACTGCCGCATAGATAAGTCTTTTCATTTTTAATGTTTTCAAAGATTCCTTGATTTGGCTACCTGATGTGTGATAACTCTAAATAAAGTTAATCGGTTATTTTATTCTATTAACCTAGTTTAATCAATTAATTTATATGCTTCATTAGATGGTTATCTTCTCCATTAAGAATTGTCTCTAAGAAAATAAGTGTCTAATACACAGATTGTAATAATGTTAATACATTTATGAATTTCTTGATTTGATTGTGTACGTATTTTTAGCATCAACGTTTCAGATCACACTCTCTGATCCATCATCAGGATAGAGAAAGTGCCAGGAAGAATAGTAAAAATGTAGACAAGGCCTCACCCAAGAGAAATATGAAGGGAAAGGGGGAGAGATGACACGCTAACCAATGAACAAAAGACCAGGAACACATGCAGCTTAAATTTTT
>BSBK01014385.1:52500-72500 GCA_027943335.1 Chamaecyparis obtusa | reverse complement strand
CAGGAAAATGGTATTGCTATGGATAGGCATCTCATTTGGTCAGATAATTGCACCGGTCAATTTAAGAATGCTAGAATGTTTTATTGGTTGTGTAGAATGCATGTGGAGAGAGGTGTACCTCATATTTGGAGTTTTTTTTGAGTCAGGGGCATGGGAAAGGGGAGCATGATGGAGTAGGTGCGTGTGTGAAGAGAGCTCTAGTTAAGGAGCAATTGAGGATTTCAAGTGCTATATTTCTTGATGCTCATTCTATTGTTGATTGGTGTACTTTAGCATTGTCATAGGGGGGGACTCTTGATTCTATAGTGCATAGATTCTTTTGGTTGGTTGAGAAGAGAACTATAGGAGATAGATTGGATTGTCAAACAATGAAAGACTCTTAAAAAATGCATTCATTCCAAAGCTCCAATAGTAGTACATGGACCATTTGGACACAAGAGTTGGCTTGTTTTTGCCCCATGTGTTTTCAATATGATTGGGATCATTGTAAGTCAAGTGAGTGGGTGGATACATGGGTTCCACAGTATCTAACTCCTCTATCTTTGACATTCTCTATAAGAAAATGATGACATGGACACTTCAGTTGAGTATGACAATCTTTCAGATCTTCTGAAGCCAGGAGATGTTTTTTTGCATTGGTTGCACCACAGGGGAATGATGAGAGGTTAGATTATTGGTTAGCACATTATGTACAAGGTAAAAAGAAGCTTGTACAACCGATCACAGATGGTGATGGGTTCACATATCCTACTGGTTTTGTTGTTGTTGTGGGAACATGGTTGCGAACATACATGATTAGAAAGAATGGAATTCCCACATTTGAAGACTATGAGAAGCACAAAACTATTCTCATGTATTCACACCTTGTTATAGCAACAAATGTCAATTTGTCAAAGCATCAAGGAAGACCAAAGACAAAAGAACTTTGGACTATTAGTACTGCTAATCATGAAGCACTATTGGAGACCCTAAAGCAAAGAGATGACCCTTCAGGAACACTTGACTAGGTAATAAGTTAACTTAGTGCATTGTTTTATAAGTTCGTTAATCTTAATTTCAATACATTAATTTCACCTTTCTTAGATTGTATTTTGAGTCAATAAACTTGGTTTTGTATGTGGATTGTAACTTGTGCAGGAGCACCTATGAAGACGCCTATGATCAACATGGATCCAATCAGAGATAGAAGGAAAAAAGGATCCTTAATGGTTAATTGAGATCTTTTGAAGCCTATAATGGAAATTTGTAACAATCAATTTGATTTAAAAGTTAAATGTCCTAGAAGTCTTAATAAGAACTTATGACCAAAATCATGTATGGGTGGCCAATAGAGCTAAGAGGGGATCTTACATGTTATTTACTTATGTCATTTGCATGGTTTGAATTCTTACATGTTTGATTGTTGTTTCTAATGCTTTAAGGATATTATTTTTTATCATTTCAAACAATCTATACAAGTTAAACCTCAAACATAATAAGCTTCACAGTTCAAATTTCACAAGCTTAATCATGATTAGTTTCAAAGTTCAATTTTCAAACATACCACTAAAAGTCATTGCAACAGAACTGCGTTAAGAAAAGAAGTGTGCATGCTTTCTCATTTGGTTTTTTCTCTTGTTTTAGAATGAAAACTTAATTGTTTCCACTGCAAACAAGGACATGTTCTCAAAGACTACTTACTCAACTTGTAAAATACAACTACTTGTGAGGTCTACAATAACCTTTCTCAATTTTGGATGATTTGACTTCATTTGCATTTGGCAAGATGATCTCAGTCGATGCCAAAACTTGTAGTGAGGGTCAGTTGAAAGTGGGCTCAACATCATATCTTTCAAACCATCTGACATTGCATCAAACCATCAGCTCCGATTGGCCGGTAAACTCTAGTGACAACCTTGTTCAACCCATAGAGTCACTGGAATGCTCACGACCACGCTTGACCCAAGTGACCCCATGGTGCACTAAGCATGATTGGGCAGTGATCTTCTAAGGCTTGTATCTTGGACCTTGTGAAAGGAATCAATAAGCCCTTAGGTGCTACAGGATCATGTTTCCTAAGTCTACAATAACCTCTCTCAATTTTGGGCAATTTGACTTTGTTTGCATTTGGCAAGACGATCTTAGTCGATGCAAAAACTTGCACTTGAGGGTCAATTGAAAGTAGCTCAATAGTGTATCTTTCAAACCATCTGACACTCGGATCAAATAGTCTACTACTCCATTAGCTTCGGTTGGCTGGGTAAATGCTAGTGACAACCCTGTTCCACCCACAGAGTCACCAAAATGCTCGCGACCACGCTCGACCCCAAGTGACCCCAAGGTGCACTAAGCACGATTGGGAAGTGATCTTTTGGGGCTTGTATCTTGGACCTCATGAGAGGTATCAACAAGTTGTTAAATACTACGAGATCTTGTTTCTGAGGTCTATAATAAACTCTCTTAGTTTAGGATGATTTGACCTTTTTTGCATTTAGCAAGACAATCTTAGTCGATGCTAAAACTTGCAGTGAGGGTTAGTTGAAAGTGGCTTAGCAGTGTACCTTTCAAACCATCAACTCCATTGGCTCTATTTGGCTATGTAAACACTAGTGACAACCCCATTCCACCCATAGAGCCACCAGAACACTCGCAACCGTGCTCGACCCAAGTGACCCCAAGGTGCACTAAGCACGATTGGGCAGTGATCTTTTGGGGCTCATATCTCAGACCTCGTGAGAGGTATCAGAAATCCATTAGGTGCTATGAGATTAGGTTTCTGAGGTCTACAATAACCTCTCTTAGTTTTCGGAGATTTGACTTTATTTGCATTTGGAAAGAAGATTTTAATCGATGCCAAAACTTGCAGTGAGGGTCAATTGAAAGTGGCTCAGCAACGTATCTTTCAAACCATTTGACATTACATCAAACCATCTACTCCATCAGCTCCATTTGGCTAGGTAAATGCTAGTGACAACCCCATTTCACTCATGGAGTCACCTGAACGCTCGCCACCACACTAGACCCAAGTGACCCCAAGGTGCACTAACCATGATTGGGAAGCAATCTTATGGGGCTCGTATCTCAAACCTCATGAGAGGTAATGAAAAGTTGGTAGGTACTACAGGATTTTATTTCTAAGGTCTACAATAACCTCTCTTAGTTTTTGGTGATTCAACTTCATTTGCATTTGGCAAGATGATCTCAGTGGATGCCAAAACTTGCAGTGAGGGTCAGTTAAAAGTAGCTCAATAGTGTATCTTTCAAACCATTGGACACTGCATCAAACCATCTACTCCATCAGCTTTGGTTGGCTAGGTAAATGCCAGTGACAACCCCATTCCACCCATGGAGTCACCAGAATGCTTGCAACCATGCTCGACCCAAGTGACCTCAAGGTGCACTAAGCATGATTGGGTAGTGATCTTTCGGGGATCATATCTTGGACCTCATGAGAGGTATCAACAAGATGTTAGGTTCTATAGGATCATTTTTATGATTTCTACAATAACCTCTCTCATTTTTTGGTGATTCGACTTTGTTTGCATTTGGCAAGACAATCTCAGTCGATGCCAAAACTTGCAATGAGTGTTAGTTGAAAATGACTCAATAGTGTATCTTTCAAACCATCTGACATTACATCAAACCATCTACTCCATTGGCTCTAGTTGCTTAGGTAAACACCAGTGACAACCCTATTCCACCCACAGAATCACCAAAATGCTCGCGACCATGCTCGACCCAAGTGACCCCAAGGTGCACTAAGCATGATTGGGAAGTGATCTTCTAGGGCTCATATCTCAATCCTTATGAGAGGTATCAACAAGTTGTTAGGTGCTACAAGATCTTAATTCAGTGGTCTATAATAACCTCTCTTGGTTTTGGGAAATTCAACTTTGTTTGCATTTGGCAAGATGATCTCAATCAATGTCAAAACTTGCAGTGAGGCTCAGTTGAAAGCGAATCAGCAACGTATATTTCAAACCATCTGACATTGCATCAAATCATTAGCTCCATTGGCTTTGGTTGGTCGAGTAAATGTGTGTGACAACCCCATTTCACCGACAGAGTCATCAGAATGCTCATGACCACACTCAACCCAAGTGACTCTAAGGTGCACTAAGCATGATTGGGAAGTGATCTTTCGGGGCTCATATCTAAGATCTCATGAGGAGTATCAAAAAGCCATTAGGTGCTACAAGATCATGTTTCTAAGGTATACAATAACCTCTCTAAATTTTGGGTGATTTGACTTCATTTGCATTTGGCAAGATGATTTTAGTCGATGCTAAAACTTGCAATGAGGGTCAGTTAAAAGTGGCTCAGCAACGTATCTTTCAAACTGTCTGACATTACATCGAACCATCTACTCCATCAGCTCTAGTTGGCTAAGTAAATTGTAGTGACAACTCCATTTTTCCCATGAAGTCACCGAAACACTCGTGACCATGCTCGACCCAAGTGACCCTAAGGTACACTAAGCATGATTTGGTAGCGATATTCTGAGACTCATATCTCAGACCTCATGAGAGGTATCAAAAAGCTATCAGGTGATACAAGATTTTTTTTTTGAGGTCTACAATAACCTCTCTCAGTTTTGGGTGATTTGACTTCATTTACATTAGGCAAGATGATTTAAGTCAATGCCAAAACTTGTAGTGAGGGTCAGTTGAAAGCAGCTCAATAGCATATTTTTCAAACCATCTGACACTGCATTGAACCGTCTACTCCATTGGCTTTGGTTGGCTAGGTAAATGCCAGCCACAAGCCCATTCCACCCATAGAGTCACTGGAACACTCGCAACCACGCTTGACCCAAGTGGCCCTAAGGTGCACTAAGCATGATTGGGAAATGATCTTCTAGGGATCATATTTCAGACCTCATGAGAGGTATCAACAAGCCATCAGGTGCTATGAGATTGTGTTTCCAAGGTCTACAATAACCTCTCTTGATTTTGGTTTATTCGACTTCATTTGCATTTGGAAAGATGATCTCAGTCGATGCCAAAACATGCTATGAGGGTTAGTTAAAAGTGGCTCAGTAACGTATCTTTCAAACCATCTGACATTGCATCAAACCATCTATTGTATCAGCTCTAGTTGGCTAGGTAAATACCAATGACAACCTCATTCCACCCACGGACTCAAAAGAATGCTCGTGACCACTCTTGACCCAAGTGACCCCAAAGTGCACTAAGCATGATTGGGCAGTGATCTTTCAGGGCTCGTATCTCAAACCTTGTGAGAGGTATCAACAATCTATTAGATGCTACGGGATCATGTTTTCAAGTTTTACAAAAACCTCTCTCAGTTTTGGGCAATTTGACTTCATTTGCATTTGGCAAGACGGGCTCAGTCGATGCCAAAACTTGTAGTGAGAGTCAGTTGAAAGCAGCTCAGTAGCGTATCTTTTAAACCATTTAACACTACATAAAATCATCTGCTCCATCAGCTCTAGTTGGCTAGGTAAACTCCAGTGACAACCCCATTCTACCTATGGATTCACAAAAATGCTCGTGACCACACTCGACCCAAGTGACCCCAAGGTGTACTAAGCATGATTGGGAAGTGATCTTCTAGGGCTCGTATCTAAAACCTCATGAGAGGTATCGAGAAGATGTCAAGTCCTACAGGATCATGTTTGTGAGGTCTAGAATAACCTTTCTCAGTTTTGGGTGATTTGACTTTGTTTGCATTTGGCAAGATGATCTCAGTCGATGCCAAAACTTGTAGTGAGTCAATTGAAAGCGGCTCAACAATGTATCTTTCAAACCATTGACATTGCATCGAATTGTCAACTCCATCAACTCTAGTTAGCTAGGTAAATGCTAGTGACAACCCCATTCCTCCCACTGAGTCACTAGAATGCTCGCGACCATGCTCGACCCAAGTGATCCCATGGTGCACTAAGCATGATTGAGCAACAATCTTCCAAAGCTCATCTCTCAGACCTTGTGAGAGGTATCAACAAGCCATTAGGTGCTATGATATTGTGTTTCTGATGTCTACAATAACCTCTTTCAATTTTGGGTGATTCGACTTCATTTTCATTTGGCAAGACGATCTCAGTCGATGCCAAAACTTGTAGTGAGGGTCAGTTAAAAGTGGCTCAGGAGTGTATCTTTCAAACTATTTGATATTGTATCAAACCATCTACTCCATCGACTCTAGTTGGCTGGGTAAACTCTAGTGACAATCCCATTCTATCCATAGAGTCACCAGAATGCTCACGACCACGCTCGACCCAAGTGACCCCCATAGTGCACTAAGCATGATTGGGAAGCGATCTTCCAAGGATTGTATCTCGGACCTCGTGAGAGGTATCAAAAACCCATCAAGTACTATGAAATTATATTTCTGAAGTCTACAATAACCTCTCCTAGTTTTGGGTGATTTGACTTCATTTGCATTTGGCAAGATGATCTCAGTCGATGCCAAAACTTGCAGTGAGGGTCAGTTGAAAGCGGCTCAGCAACATATCTTTCAAACCATCTGACATTGCATCAAACCATCTACTCCATCAACTCTGGTTGGCTGGGTAAATGCTAGTGACAACCCCATTCCACCCACGGAGTCACCGGAGTGCTCACGACCACACTCGACCCAAATGACCCCAAGGTTCACTAAGCATGATTGGGCAACAATCTTCTAGGGCTCGTATCTGAGACCTCGTAAGAGGTATTGACAAGCCGTCAGATGCTATGAGATTTTGTTTTTGAGGTCTACAATAAATTCTATCAGTTTTGGGTGATTTGACTTCATTTGCATTTGGGAAGACAATTTTAATCGTTGCCAAAACTTATAGTGAGGGTCAGTTGAAATGACTTAGCAACATATCTTTCAAACTATCCAACATTGCATCAAATTGTCTTCTCCATAGGCTCTGGTTGGCTAGGTAAACACCAATGACAACCCCATTCTACCCACAAAATCACTGAAACAATTGTGACCTTGCTTGACCCAAGTGACCCCAAGGTTGACTAAGCATGATTGGGAAGCGATCTTTTGGGGCTTGTATCTCAGACCTCGTAAGAGGTATCAACAAGCCATTAGAAGCTATAGGATCATGTTTCTAAGGTATACAATAACCTCTCTCAATTTTGGGTGATTTGACTTCATTTGCATTTGGAAAGATGATCTTAGTCGATGTCGAAACTTGCAGTGAGGGTCAATTGAAAGAAGCTCAGCAATGTATCTTTTAAACTATTTGACATTGCATGAAACCATCTTCTCCATAGGCTCCAATTGGCCAGGTAAATGCTAATGACAACCCTGTTCCACCCATGGAGTTAGTGGAACACTCATGACCATGCTCGACCCAAGTGACCTAACAACACAAGAGCTACATTTCTCTTTGCATTTAGTAAACCCCAATATGATGAGTTATATACATAATGAGTATATACATATTATTGAAACAATGTAGTACTGAGTGGCTCAAGTGAGTATATATAATGATGTGAAACATAAGAACATATAAAATCTATAGAAGCTAAACCTCAAACATAATAAGCTCCATGAATAGGGTATTCCAAAGTAAAGAAAAATGAATGTAACTTCAATAAGATATAATTTAAATCATAATGATAATCATAGTCAAGATATAACTTCACCATTTAATTCCATTAACATGAATAATAAATATGTATACAAAAGATGACACATATATAACACAAAAATGAACATGTTCTATATATAGAAAGTATCAAATGTATCAAAAGTACCTCCATATACAAATATGGCACATGTCATTTCAAAATATCTACAAAATCAATGTTTCAAGGTGTACAATATGGCATATATGCCATCCCAAAATGTGCCAAGTGGCATCTCTAAATGACCACAAAACTCAAACTACATCCTATGCCATAGGGGGGTCATCAAAATGTAGCCTCTTTGAAGAAGTGTTAGGCTCTGATTGATCCTGCAACAAAAATGAGTTCAAACCTAAGTTAGATTGCTTACATTCTATATATATATATATATATATATATATATATATATATATATATATATAGAATCTAATATATATATATATATATATATATATATATATATATATATATATATATATATATATATATATATATATATATATATATATATATATATATATATATATATATATATATATATATATATATATATATATATATATATATATATATATATATATATATATATATATATATATATATATATATATATATATATATATATATATATATATATATATATATATATATATATATAGAATGTAAGCAATCTAATTTAGGTTTGAACTCATTTTTGTTGCAAGATCAATCAGAGCCTAACACTTCTTCAAAGAGGCTACATTTTGATGACCCCCCTATGGCATAGGATGTAGTTTTAGTTTTGTGGTCATTTAGAGATGCCACTTGGCACATTTTGGGATGGCATATATGCCATATTGTACACCTTGAAACATTGGTTTTGTAGATATTTTGAAATGACATGTGCCATATATATATATATATGGCACATGTCATTTCAAAATATCTACAAAACCAATGTTTCAAGGTGTACAATATGGCATATATGCCATCCCAAAATGTGCCAAGTGGCATCTCTAAATGACCACAAAACTAAAACTACATCCTATGCCATAGGGGGGTCATCAAAATGTAGCCTCCTTGAAGAAGTGTTAGGCTCTGATTGATCCTACAACAAAAATGAGTTCAAACCTAAGTTAGATTGCTTACATTATATAGATATAGATATAGATATAGATATAGATATAGATATAGAATTCAAACACTAATTTAATTAAAATTATAACTAAATACAAATATCTGTACTTGGCCTCTCGGTCACCTACCATGATCAGGGGTCCTAGCATAAGTCCTTGGTAGCGAAGGGACCATGCCAACAATACCAACTGTGACCTATAAATATATATTTAAAATAATGAGATTAGTAGAGTGGTGCAACATAGAGTAATAAATCTATAAAATAGGACATGATGTGAACTAAAATTAAAATTTACATTTGGTGATCCCTCCTCTGGAATAGTGGGCTAGGTCAATAAAGATATGAAAGATTCTCGTGGGCCCTCCCTCACACTAGGAGTAACCTATGAGAGTAAAAAGATTGTCAATTATATATAAATTTACTTCATCATAACAACCCTGGTTACAAAATACAAATAACAATATGTAAAAGTCTACGTATAATTAGACTATCACTCTGAATCAAAATGCTTGTCAGCCTAGGCTCCCGAACCCATGTCAGCACATCATCAATAGCCAAACCCTATACAATAAATTCAAGTAAAATATTTATTATGTACACACAAGTGGCATACATATGCATGCATAATTAATCTTAAACAATTAATTACCTTTCCTTTGTCGACACCTGATGAAGTAACCCCCTCGTGCCTCCCACTGACATCAGTTTTAGTCTGCAAGAGTACAATAAGATGACAATATATTAGTAAATGTATGAATTTTATTTCTCGAATTGATAGATATTTAAGCATGTACACCAAATGATATAAAAAAAACTAATGGGTACATAATTTATAATATAACGTATAGGCATCAAGGCCAAATGAAATGTCCGAAGCTGTGGACTCATCCACCTGTCTCAACTCCTCCTGTGTCATCAACTGAACATAAATAGAATAAATATATATACATAAGTGCATGCAATCATTAAAACTAATCTAAATGACTAAATTAAATAAGTCATGTGACAAATCTAATTATAATGTTTACTCTTACCATATCAACAGGAGTCTATGGCTCTATGTACACCTCCTGAGAACTCTCATGAGATGTAGATGCTCCATGAGGTATTGCAGCCTCTGCAACTACGTCTCCTATATCCTCCTCATCAATAACATACTGATATGTATCAGCATCAATAAGTGGTTTGAGGCACATATTCTTGCATATAATGCAAATATGGGGCTAGCATACATGTGAACTCTGATGAGATGTCGATGTGCCAACATCATCCACACCAGGAGGTGACACTGACCTAGTCTATGTGATCAACTAATCACTCAAAAAATGAATGGGCCTAATAGTCTATGAGTCAGCCTCTGCAATGATATTAGAATGTTTCACTCAAGGATGGGGTGCAACATCACTGGGAGGGACAAAGGTAGTGGCCTTTTTGCACTAGAAAAATGGCCTAGTCTGAGGAGCTCCTCCGCCTATGCCCATGTTGGGGCTCATACTCCCATAATCAACATGGTGACCAAGCACAAAATCAGCATACAATTTTTTTATGAAATAAAATGGGACCTCCAAATTGCTATGGGGTGGTTTATCAAAAACCATCCACCAGGGATCCCAAAAGTGTGTGTGCATTGCTTCATTTGTGCACCATTTTATTGATAATTTTAGTTTCTTGGGGTCAACTTGTATTCTGGTTTTAGGATTGACAAAAAGGGTGGCTATATCTTCCTTACTTATATTAAGGGCCACAACCCCATCATGGTCAAGCCCGTCATCAAATTGGGCATGCATATCATCACGCCAATGAAGAGCAAAATTATGTTGCTACGTGAGTGTGTCAATATTTTCAACAATTGTATTTAGTGTGGCAAGCATGGGACCTAATGTAGGTATATTTTGATATGTGTTTTGGAAACCTCGTATTGTGTTCAGATTATCTTGTATCATTTCTTCTAAAGATCGAGGGTTTTGACATGGGGGATTGTTTTCAGGATCGTTCTTTGGTGTGGGAGGGTTATTTTCTTCATTGTTGTCATCCATGCTTGATTAAATAAAAAACAAATCTAAATTTCAATCTAATTTCATATATTATTACAAATATAAATACAAAACCTTATTTCAACAAAAAAAATGACATTTGGCATGAAAATGAAATAAAATAATCAAAATATATAAATAATTTACTTACCGAATATGCTGGAGAGTTGAATTTGTTGTTGCCAAAATCAGATACCCAAAAATATATCATGTATATGATATTTCAAGCCATTTTCCCAAGCAAAAATGTGAAAAGAATGAGGAAAATTCTTGCAAGTTTTGAATTTATGCCACAGGTATCGGGTAATCGATAACATATCAGGTACTCGATATGGTACTTGATATGGTATTAGGTACCCGATTAGGCCTATGCTTTGGTGGCAGGTTTTCTCAGGTGTACTTACACCCAGGCCTACTAAAAAGTCAACAAGCATTTGCATGCACTTTTAGACAAGTGGAAAGTGAATATTTTTTACATCGCCACTTTTTGGCCCGTCATTATCTTGCACATACCCACCTTAGGACCTCTTATGTTACCCACGACCCATTAAGACACTCTAGGACCCTTATCTATAGCTTATGACATCTTGTGTTACCCACGACCCCTTAAGACACTCTAGGACCCTTAACTATAGCTTATGACATCTTATGTTACACACGACCCCTTAAGACACTCTAGCTTATGACATCTTATCTGGATCCCTTATGAAATCTTAAAACAAATATGAAACCTTAGGACCCCCAAGACCCATTAAAGAATCTTAGGATGTCCTAGGACCACTTAGACCACTTATGACATCCATGACTCATTAATATTATGTTACCCATGACCCCTTAAGACACTCTAGGACCTTTATCTATAGCTTATGACATCTTATGTTACCCATGACTCCTTAAGACACTCTAGGACCACTTATATTACCCATGACCCCTTATGTACTTGCATTTTTAGTAAATATTAAATTTAGTCCTATGACCCATTGATGTACATGTTAAGTTTCATTAATACATACTAGGATGTCCTATGATGCATTGATGTCTTATCTATACCTTAGGACCACTTATGTTATCTACGACCCCTTAAGACACTCTAGGACCACTTATGTTACCCACAACCCCTTAAGATAGTCTAGGACCACTTATATTACCCATGACCCCTTAAGACACTATATGACTCTTATCTATATGTTAGGACTTAATTAAACTCAATTAGAATGAATTATGACCTAATTAGAACCACTTAAGACACTCTAGTACTACTTATGTTACCCACGATCCCTTAAGACACTCTAGGACCTTTATCTATAGCTTATGACATCTTATGTTATCCACGAATCCTTAAGACACTCTAGGACCACTTATGTTACCCACCACGCCTTAAGATCTAATAAGACCTCTTATGTTATCTACGACCCCTTAAGACCTAATTAGTACATCTTAGGACACTTAAGACCTAATAAGACCTCTTATGTTACCCATGACCCCTTAAGACACTCTAGGACCACTTATGTTACCCACGACCCCTTAAGACACTCTAGGACCTTTATCTATAGCTTATGACATCTTATGTTACCCACAACTCCTTAAGACACTCTAGGACATCTTATGTTACCCACGACCCCTTAAGACCTAATAAGACCTCTTATGTTATCTACGACCCCTTAAGACCTAATTAGTACATCTTAGGACCCTTAAGACCTAATAATACCTCTTATGTTACCCACAACCCCTTAAGACACTCTAGGACCACTTATGTTACCCACAAACCCTTAAGATGATTTGATTACATGGTTTTATTTGATTAGATGATATGATTTGTTTAGATATGATAAGTAATATAACTAATTTCATCATTCTTTAGTGTCCTTAGGGGAGGTCTGAAAGGGATCTAGAATTAATATCATAAAAGAAAACTTGTTAATACATGTAACTAATGAATAATAACTATTCTAACTAATTCTAGAACTAACACATGCCATAAGTAATATAACTAATTTCATCATTTTTTAGTGTCTTAAGGGGAGGTCTTAAGGAGATCTAGAATTAATATGATAAAAGAAAACTAGTTAATACATGTAACTAGTGAATAATAACTATTCTTACTAATTGTAGAACTAACACATGTCATCAGTAATATAACTAATTTCATCATTTTTTAGTGTCTTAAGGGGAGGTCTTAAGGGGATCTAGAATTAATATCATAAAAGAAAACTAGTTAATACATGTAACTAGTGAGTAATAACTATTGTAACTAATTCTAGAACTAACACATATCATAAGTAATATAACTAATTTCATCATTTTTTAGTTTCTTAAGGGGAGGTCTTAAGGGGAGATCTTAAGGGGATCTAGAATTAATATCATAAGAGAAAACTAGTTAATACATGTAACTAGTGAATAATAACTATTCTAACTAATTCTATAACTAACACATGTCATAAATAATATAACTAATTTCATCATTTTTAAGTGTCTTAAGGGGATCTAGAGTTAATATCATAAAATATAACTAGTTAATATATGTAACTAATCGATAATAACTATTCTAACTAATTCTAGAACTAACACATGTCATAAGTAATATAACTAATTTCATCAAAGCATACATAAAATCTGTAACTAATATGCAATCTATAAAAATCATTCAATAATCAAAGTATACATATAAAATTCTATATATTAAAACCATTGAACCATCAAATAGGTTCATCATATATGAACACATTATAGTTCATCATATGTTTAAATATATAAACAAAGTATAATGAAATTTAATCCAGAGATATCAAGTGGGTCCTAACACAAGAAATAAGTATACATATTATACTTTTTAGACCAAGTCTAGTGGTTCAGACCTTTCGTGAAGAAGATGTAATATTCTCTTATGATCCTCACAATCTAGTCTCCAGTTACGATGTCCACATTGAGATTTAACTGTATGAAGACAAATGGATGTGGCAACTACTAGGTGACTATATTGAAACACCTTATTGTCTGGTTCGTAATCAACAAAGTGAATACCATGTTGAATTACTTTGATTTTCTTGAAATATGTTCCCTCTAAAACAACTAAACCTATAGGTCACAAATTTTAACAATATATAAATTTAAACAAACTCAATTTGGAATTTGTTAAAAGGTTGAAATTTAAAATTTACAAATTGAGTTCAATATATTGATGTAAACCATATACAAACCTATGGGTAAAAACATTCCATCACTTCCTTCAAGTTCAAGTAACTTCATCCTCTCTACAGTAAAACGCAATAAATAATAACCAACTCCTACATTTCCACGCTTAGCAATCACTGCAAAGACATCTCCTGTACAGTAAATTTATATATACATGTGTGAGATCTTAAAATAAATACTTATTTCAATCTATAGATCTATCTATCTATCTATCTATCTATCTATCTATCTATCTATCTATCTATACATGCAACCTAATGTACCATATAATGTGAAATATATATACTTATCAATTTTGACCAATCCTGAGATATGATTGTAATCAGTAGAAATCAAAGGAACATCATCGAAGTTTTCATTTTCATCTCTATCAAATGTATTAGTAACAACTAGTGGCACTAGATTCCATGCACCTACATATCCATGATCTTGATTGATACATTCCTCATAATTGTCAACAATGCAGTGACAACAAAAGCATGAGTAGTCCCTAGTGTTCAACATCCAATTATGACAATTCATACTCATAACTGAATGCAAAGATCATGTCTTTTCTATCCTATTGTAACCATGCATAATTTTCCTATCCACACCTGAATAAATGCATATATAATACATTCTATATAGATATTATTTGAATAAAAAATATCATAAAAATTTGAACATTTTCAAATAATTTAAAAATTTGTGCATACCTTTTATCTCCAAAATTTTCTATATGGCACTACCTGAGTCAATTTTGATGATGTTTCATTCTCATTTGGTGTGAAATGTGTCTTGCACCATTCAACTACACCATGTGCATTTTTTATATGCACTCCCTTATAATTCATTTGATACTTTCATATAACACGTTTGATGCAAGCTCCGGCACCGTCATGTTCACCTTTTGATCCATGTCCACTCTCAAAGAAACTCTAGACTTGTGGTATTTTTTCATTATGATGATATCTACATAGTGTATAAAATGGTCTTGGTGATTTGAATTGTGCAACACATCCATCTGACTAAACATAATGTTTATCAATTTTTATACCTCTTTCTTTCAAATTTGCAAAAACAATCTTGAAGCAGTGTTCCACATAATGAATGTCATGCCCTCTATCATCACTTATATAAAAATAATATTCCTTCTTGATGACCCATGCTTCAAATGTTCTCTGAATACCATCCAAATCTAATTGTGCATGTCGATAACACACATGTACCATAATAGTAATTTTCTCTAAAAAGTAGTATTCTAACTGAATTGCCTTTTGATGAACAAAAGAATAATTTTTTGCAAAATCAACAACTAATACAATAGTTTCAAGTGAAAAATTGTCTCTCAGTGTTTGAAATTGTTGTGCTTGCAACTTTGCAAAAAAAGCATGATGAATGTAGGGTTGAATCATTTTTTTAAATTTTTCCATAAATACTCCAACATTAATCTTCTCTTCAACATATTATAACCTTTTGGATTCTTTCCCAAATTTTGTTTCATTCTTTGCATATTTGTAACTCTTGCAATTTACCTTCTTTGTTACGTCAATATTTTTATTTTTCAAAGGAAAAAGAGACAAATCCATACATGTTCTACATATTCCTTTTATGCAATTTATTTGTCCAGCTACATCATCTCTTTTGTCACATAAAATGGATGAGATGAACTCATTTCGTGTAATAGGAGGAACCTTTTCAAAACCATAAGTTTCTTCTACAAACTTTCAAAAAACCTGATAGTGAAGATCAAATTCAATATGATAATGACAACAACAAGTTTCAAACACTTTGTTTGTCCTGACATAATATGGCTTCAATCTTTCAAACAATGTTTGCCCAATCTTTATATTAGGATTTAAACTAAAAAATGACACATACATTTCATGATGTGTTGTGTCCAACCAATATTTCATATGATATTCATATTGTTTAGCTAAAATTCTATGTCTGATAACATCTCTAGTGTTTGATGAAGGACATGTATTATCATTCCAAAATGATGTGACCAAATTTATTTTTCCTTCATCAATCATATTAGAATGAGGAGCTCTACACATGATTTCCCAATTGCCTTCCAAGGTGCTATCATCTAAAAGTATTCTCCTATTAACATATCATGATATCATTTTTCTATTAAAACCAAACTGATATGAAACTAAAGATATCTTTCTTTTTCCTCCCATAATGTTACCTACAATGGATGTCAACATAACTTTTCTTGTAATGGACTTATCTATAGTTCAAGATTGCTTCCCTAACTGGTTCAAACCTTTCTTAAGATTTTCAATCATATCAGTTTGCATGTCAACAATTTTTCTCTTCTTTGATGATGTCTCTATACCCAATAATTTTAATGCCCCTTCTAAATTTTTGTTTATAAGTATCAGTGAAAGAAATTAAGCTTGTTCAAGTGTTTCAAAATTATCAAATTTACCCAATATTTCTCTTGATATCATATTCATTGATTTCTTCTTAGCAAGCCTTAAGGGTTGAACATTAGCAAGTGATCTCAAATTATCCACATCCATTGTAATTAAATGATCTAAGTTTCTATAATTAATATTTTTCTTTACAGTTTGAGCTAAATTTAAAAGTTCATCCATACCAATAGGAGCACTTGATGTTGACCCTTCTCCAACATCAATTGTTTGAGCTTCCATAGGGAGTAATCCTGACCCTTCTTCAATGTGCAATTCTTCGACTTGACTTGACCCTCCTACTTCAGCTTGTCTTTCAACTTCTTTAGTTTTATGATAACATGTCAATGTAGCTTCGTGATTTATTTGTTTAGTATTGGGTCACCTTTTTCTAGAAGATTTACTTTGTCTTCCCTTCTTGTTCCCCATTTCTTCGAGCTCTTGAAAAAATGTCTTCCACAAGATCGTCAACAAAAAAAATTTTCTTCAAAAAATACTTTAATCTAATATTTTTCCTCTCCAAAATTATGCCTTTGAAAAAATAAAAATATCAATACTCCTTCAAAAAATGCCTTTAATAATAGAAAATGTAAATTTATTAATTACAATTGGATATAAAATAAAAACAAAATGTTTTACTTTTATACCATTCTAAATTTTATTTACAAAATAATTTTACTAGCCGACTTCGCTCGAAGTATATACCTCCTGCAACGTACCAAAGAAAAAATTTCGGCAGTTGTCTTTTCGCCAGGATTTTCACTTGAGAGGCTTCGTGTGAAGGGTCTTCACACAAAGCCCCTCAAGTGTCTTTGTGCGAAGGGCGTCTTCGCACAAAGACTTGAATCTAAAATTTTGCCCTCTGAAAACAACAAAACTTTAGAAAAATGGTCTTCCGGGGCTTGAAACAAGGACTAAACAAGATGATTTTTTCAAAGAGATGATGTCAAATGATGCTATTTGGAAAAATCCTTTTAATGAATATAATTTTAATATATATTGAGTTCATTATCAGTTTTAAATATTACTTTAACTAAACATAGGTTGTTTGGTCATTCAACAACTTGTCTCTTCAGGACTTCAGGGAAAATACTAAATGATAAAGAAAAAATTAGAAAAAATATGTAGGAAAAAAATATTTGTGTTACCTTTTTATGAAAAAAAGAAACAAAGAATTTCGATATACATAGATCAAGGTAGACCGATCCAAGTGACCTTATGTCAAAATTACAGTTACTGTCACTTTAAAACTTAATAAATAATGAAATATTGATAAAAAAATGAATAAAACCAATTACATCCTTTAGATATTGAAGTTAAAAATATAATTTCAAAATAATTACATCATTATCATATTTTTAAAAAAAAATTATGCTAATCCAAGTGACAGTAACTCCTTAAAAACATAATTTTTTCACGCAAACCACTTTTAGAAAGAGAAGGAAAAATGAATTGAAATGATTCTTATATATATATATATATATATATATATATATATATATATATATATATATATATATATATATATATATATGTATGTATGTATGTATGTATGTATGTATGTATGTATGTATGTATGTATGTATGTATGTATGTATATATATATGTATATGTATATGTATATGTATATGTATATGTATATGTATATGTATATGTATATATTTATATAAACTAGAAAGAAAATTATAAAATACTCTAGTTTACATCATCTTCAAATTCTTAATAGTTTTGCGGCAACAGATGTTCAAAAGTAAAGTTTTTTCTTAGAATGTTGAACTCTGTGTCAAAGTTTGTCAAAAAGTGGGACTCACTATTGTGGGACCACCCACAAAAGAAATATAAATAATGTCTAAATTAGAATATAAAAAAATTAAATTTAAATATAAAGAATTATAATAATACCACCCATAGAGAGTTTTATAATAATCAAATGTAAATTATTATTACTAATACCATAATTCAAAAGACGTGACTAGTCATGTTTATACATATATTGAGTGCGCAAAGACATTATATCACGAGAGAAAAGGAAGAACATTTAATAAATAATATGAAAAACTTGGGAGATAATAATATAGGAGAAAATGAAGGAGAAAAGATAGGAGAAAATAAAGGAGAAAAGATAGGAGAAAATAAAGGAGGAAATGTGGGAGGAACTCAAGGGAAGAGAATAAATATATATATTCTGATCAAAAAAGATGAATAGTCATGGAATGAAAGAAAAAATAATATTATAATATAAAATGGAAATTTTCAAAAGACTAAGAAATATTTATTATATCAAGGAGGGAATACTATATATAAAAATGAGCCAGAAAAACTTATATACTTTGATTAGGACATAGATTTATATACATAGATATTAAAATGGTATAATTATATAAGTTGTATAATAAATACATTTAGAGTAAAGTATTATATGCATATATATTTAATATGCTTAATTATTAATAGTCAAAATTATATATATATACACACACACACACACACACACACACACACATATATGTTAGAGTAAAGTATTAATTATGTTAATTAATCTTTACTCCTTTCTTAAGATGTCAACTTTCTTTTGCTTTAGTTAAAAGCATATGCATTAGTTGGTCTAAACTCATGCATTAGTCACGTAATAGTCAAACTAATTATTGCATGCACTAGACTTTTCCTTTCAAGGCTTTCGATCTCGTTTATAAGGATGATCCATTGTACATTATTATTCATTCATTATTGAAGATATTTTCTTCTTCATATTCTGAGTCAAACCCTCGGCCTCTTCTTCTTTCTACTTCCTTGTAATAGGTTTTTGTATGCAGGTGATCTTGGTGTTCTATGGATTTGTATTGCTCAAATCCTACATGGTATCAGAGCCTAATCTACTATAGCTTGTTCACATTTGAAGGATTCAAGAGATGAAATTCATCTATTTCAGATGAGAGCTTTTTTGAGGTTTTATTGAATCTAGGGGACCTATTTTCTAGTTATCTTAGCTTCAAACGGACCTCATGATTGCATTCAGAGTGTCCAAGAACCCCAAGATCCATATAAAATTTGTCCAATTTGGACACAGTTGGAATCTGTGAGAAAAAAATTTTGCAATCTACTTTGGCATAGATCCTGAGGCAATCAGTATTTTTTGGAGCACTTCTGGTCCAAACGGACCTCACGATTGCATTCAGAAGGCCCGAGATAGTCAAAAAGCATATAAAACTTGTCTAATTTTGACAAGTTGGCTTCTGAGGGGAAAATTTTTTGCCTACTAGGGTTGTACAACCTTGGCACACACTCCAATGCATGACAATTTTTGCAAAATAATAAATAAAAAAATATAGTTTGGGCGGCCGCTACTGGGCCTCCTTTGTAGCGGCCAGCAATGTAGCACTCCTCCACCGCACTCCGCTCGCGGCCCCCGCCGCCCGCGTGGCCCTGCCACCACCTGCGGACCACTACCCACCGAGATCTTCACCCACGCTGCCTCTGCTCCACTCAACAGATCCCCCATTGCTCCGCCCTCCGGTGGCCCCACCCTCTAGCCACTCTGCTAGCCCCTAGCACCTAGCGCCAGCCCCATGGTCCCCCACGTGACTAGGGGCCCACTATTAAGCCCCCAGGCCCACACTAACATCAGCATGACATCAGTGAAAGCTGGTTCCGAGCCCGATCTAAATTTTCTAGTATGGATTTGTGATTT
>BSBK01014385.1:0-50000 GCA_027943335.1 Chamaecyparis obtusa | reverse complement strand
TCTTACATATACTTCATATTTTCAAGCATATTTTTGGTTGATCTAGAAATAAGAGAATATTTTGAGAAGATATGAATTTATGAGTAAATGTTTGTTGTTTGAGCTATATGCTTACTCTACATGTATTTAATGCATATTAAATTCATATGTGTACTTGTGTTTGCTTCACTTCATACATGTTTCTCCAAGAAGACACCCATCATGTATGCTTAATGCTTGATTCATGCCTTATACACATAACATGTACGTATGCTTTATGTGTCTGATGTGTATGAGCACTACTCCATGCATTACATGTCTGGTGTGTATTTGAGTGTACTAATTCATACTTTACGTGGTTACCATGTATTCATTTCCTTATGTTTGACATGTGTACTCTATGCCTTATATTAAAATTCATAGCTTCATGCCCAATATATGATTCATGTTTTATGTGTATCCATGTATCTTTGTGCATGATTTATATGTATACATCATACTTTATATGCTACGTGTATTCATATGTGTACTTCATGATTTAATCTATTTATGTTTCTACTTCATGTGTATTTCGTAAATGTTTATGCACTATCTGAAAAACTTAAGTGAATTCATGTGTATATTTCATAATTTATGTATTGTGTGTATACTTCATGACTAAATAAAAATTATGTATATGATTTATGTGTTTTGTGTATTCACATATGTACTTCATGATTTAAGTGAATTCATGCTCTATCTGCTTCATTGTATTCATGTATATCTTACATGTGCTACATGTATTCTTCATTACTTAATTAAATAAATATGTATGTATTGCGTGCATTTATGTGTATACTTATTGAATTTAGTAAATTCATGATATGGCACCTAACTTGAATAAATTCATGCTTTGTGTTCTAAGTGCTGAGAATATTTACATGATAAGTGAATTCATGTGTTGCGTGTATACTATTTAACTTTAGTAAATTCATGCTTTATGTATTTTTCACATGCATACAAACTATATGTATGATTTATGTATTTAGATGTGTAATTCATGCTTTACATGTATGATCCCTATCTTATGTACATTCATGCATATGATTTATGTCTTGTGTATTCATATGTTTCTTGCATTAGGTATATTTGTGTGGATTCTCTATTTTCTATGTATTGGTGTACATGAGTCATGCTTTATATGTATTTGGGTGAATACTTCATAGTTTACCTATTTGATTCATGTATGATGTGTTTGCAACATGGTTACTTAAAGAGTGTATGTGCCTTACTAATGTATATAGTTCATAATTGCTATGTCTCCAAAAAAATTGTTCCATGAATGTTTCATGAGTATCTATAAGTGTGTAAAGAGAAAATATGATTGATAAGACATTAGTAAAATAAAAAAAGACATAAAGATTGTGCAGCGTAAAAATGATGGATGATAGGAAGAATGTGTATAGATGTTTAAAATGCCATAGAGAGATGAAGTAAGAACTCGCTGAGTATACACATTGCCTATAATGTAAAAAGGAACTTGAATTAAAATTAGAATCTTTCTAAATTACAAATACATTGATTAATTTTAGAGTTGTACAACAAAAGCCACTCACATTAAACATTTCTAACTTTGTAATAAAATTGGTATTGCTTGAGGACAAGCAATTTTGGGGAAGGGTGGATTCTAATGTCCCCTTTATGAATAAGATTTAATAATAAATAATAGAAATAATAAGATAAAAATAAGTAAATACATTACAAGAGATAAAATTGTAAAAATTATGTTCCCTTTCTAAAATAATAGTCAATAATATTAATAAAATATAAATAAAATCTAAATTAGAATATAAAAGAGTTAACTTGAAATATGAAATAAGTATAAATGAAATCTAAATAAGAATATAAAAGAATTAAATTCAAATATAAAAGAAATATAAATAATGTCTAAATTAGAATATAAAAGAATTAAATTTAAATGTAAAGAATTATACTAATACCACCCATAGAGAGTTTTATAATAATCAAATGTAAATTATTGTTACTAATACTATAATTAAAAAATGTTCACTAAATAGTGCACTTCTCTAATTCATTACTTCCAAGAGAATCCATGAAAGGGAAACCTTGAGAAAGTGACCTAGAGCTCCCTACACATGGAGTCACAAGGATTTGACGGTGCTCTCAGCTAGAGCTATTGAAGCATGCAACCTTGCTAGTAAACCAAATAATAGGAGATTCAATGAGACAAGGGCAAAAATGTCAATATCCTCAAGAATCAAGATGAGAATGCAATGCAATGCAACTATGCTAAGAATGAAAATACAAGCTAAGCTATGAAAGGAAAGTATTAAAAACCCTTGCTAATTAATCTATGTGAGTTAATCTAGAGCATAAAGGAAACTAAGCTATATGCCATGAAAGCTATGATGAGAGAAAGAAACTAGAATGCAAGAAATGATCTCCAAAAGCTCCAAAGTCTCCAAGAAATCCTGCAACATAAGATTAGCATAAAAAGTTGGGGATCCTAAAATGAGAAGAGAGCTCTCCTTTTAAAGGAATTGAAAAGGAATGGACCATGGAGATTAAGAGGAAAAAGATTTAATCAAGGGTGGAGATTGAAAGAGGAGCAATCCATGTGTACAAATATCCTCCAATGAGAAAATAAGAGTTGACTTTTGTGTCCATATGAGACAAAAAGTGCTTTTCTTATTTTTATAAAATAAGAATAATACTTTATTTGTGCAACTTAGGATAAGAGGAAAAGTGGGGGATTTTTATTTAATAAAAGGGAAAGAAATTAATTTTAAATAAATAAAAACTTTAGGATAAAATGGTTAGCCCAAGGAAAATAATAAAAAATGATAAAATAGGATTTGATCAAGGAAATTGATATAATTGAAAATATTGATTTTTTAAAAATATTGATTCAGGGATTTGATAAATTGTTGAATGGGGGCCCAAAGTCTAGGCGACCATTTTAGGGTGCATACATTTTCCCCTCTTTGGGTGATGTGAGATTGATTTAGGATCACATGTGGCCAAAGAAGAATTAAAATGTGAGATCAATTTGGGATCACAAAACAATCCAGACATGTGTTCGACAGATGGGAACATATTAGGACAAGCATAAGCTGAAAGACAAGACCAACACTGTTGTTGTTGAGTGGGAATCAAGTCTTGAAATAAGAGATAAGAATCTCAAACTGAGCTAAATGATAAGTTGAATCAAAGGTTAAAGCTGATAGGTACTGCCCCCTCAGAATCAGAATCAAAATCAGGTAGAGGAGAACAACAAATTGGTAAACTTGAACAAGTCACTAGAAATCACAATCAAAGATGATAGGATAACCATCAAGCTAGGAAGATATGCCCCACTTTGACTAGGTTTGACTGAGAAAGATATAGGATAAAAATAAAGTCAAACCTTAGAGAGATGAAGTGGATGAAGGTGAATGAAAGACTGGGAGTGTGAAAGAGATGGGGATTAAGAGAGAAAGATGCCCCAACAAAGATCAAAGCATCAGGCTTCAAAAGGTTACCCAATAGTGCAGAAGAGGGTGAAAGTTTTGAAAGGAAATTTTGACTATCAAAATGAACTTGGATTTTGATTTCAATCCTAAAAATGGATCCCAAATGTCGAAATTAGCTAGGGGTGTAATTTTCACGCAATTTTGAGGTGTTTTGAAAATTAGGTCAAAAAGTCAAAATGCTATAAAAGGGGTAAAAAGGTCATTTTCAAAAATCATTTATCTTTTAGCAATTTGAGAATCTTAAGAGTTTAGAGAGAGAAAATGGCCTAGTAAGCAGCAGTCCTGGTTCACATGCATCAATTTGAGCATGCCCGATTGCACAACTGACCTCCACAGTATGGTGCCCCGGTATGTTTTCAGAAAAACTTACCCTTTTTGAGTCATTATGAGCATTTAATGCATTTTGAAACATGTTTTTAATATTTGAAAATTTTCAAAATTTTAACCCAGGCAAAAGATCATACGATCTTTTGCAAGTATCCCACCTTTTGAAGGAAAATGTCATGCGATACTTCGTGGGTCAACATAGTATTGCAGCGGCATTATGTCTAGTATCGCATGATACCAGAAAAAATGTCATTTGGCACTATGTGAAGTATCATACTTCAAGATACTATCACACTATTATAAGAAAAAGTATCATATGATACTTTATCAAAAAAATAGTATTGCACAGTTTAAAAATTTGACATGTTTTAGTGTTTTTGAGCAAAATGACATGGGTCTAGACAATGTTTGCTTTTTAAGATGCGTTATACTGATTTCATACATCCATCATGATATATTTTTACATCTAGCTTTGGATTGATGGCTTGCAGGAGGTCTTCCCAGCACTATTGGTCAGAGCACCTTGAGTGACTAGATTACGATATGTCAGAGATCTGGATGTTCCAGGTTAGGCAGACTTGAGAGTGATGGGCTTTGGCTACTTGCTAAAGTTGCCCCACATTTGAGCTGACCATGGGTTATTGACTGCACTACCTGAGAGATGGCACAAAAAGCACAACACCTTCCATCTACCTACTAGAGAGGCATCAATCAATTTGGAGGACGTCTATCGGATTCTCTGAGTGTCTAGCCATGGCGATCCTGTAAGTGTAATCATGTTTATAGATAGTCATAGATGTAAAGTTTCCATATAATAGAAACTGACATGATTATTTGTTGGCATAGGTATACTATGACCAGGATCCTACCGAGGGATGACAGGCCATCTAGGGCATGCTCCAGGATGTTACCATGATTGAAAAAAACATCAGTTGGGCTCGACTGATGGATGATTTTGGCAGGGACTTCCCAGTGCTTTGCATTGTTGCTTCTATTATTCCATGGGCCATTATCAATGACAGGAGTCAAAAGGGTTTTTCACTAGAATGGGGTAGGTTTTTGGTGGATCTGGTGGCGCACCCATAATGGATGGCATGGGGCCTAGCCATATTGGTTGATATGTACCACAAGCTCCATGAGACAATCTATCAGGAGAGCAAGACTTGGGCATATAGTGCTATCTTAGCATAGGTATGGGCATGGGAGCACATCGTTGTGGTGCATCCATGTGTGTAGCCAAGGGAGAGGAGACATCCCTTTATCTACAGGTATGGAGGGTTCTTGTCATAGCCTCATATCAGGGATGTGACATATTATAGGAGGATACTAGATGAGCTCACCTCATTCTAGTGGAGGCCATACAGGGCTGTGGATCCATGGGGTGATGTGGAGGATGAGTTGAGCTATATGATATGTAGTTGGCCACTAGTAGGTCGGCACTCAGATATTGTAGAGAGGTTTGTTATTTCTCATGTCTAGAGATAGTTCAGGCACCAGTAGCAGGTATCTACTAAGACCACTACCTATGCTTGGGCGAGAGATGAGGAGGGCTAGGGTTGGCTACTAATGTTGGATTAACAGCAAGTAGTATGAGATATGGTGACAATTCAGAGGGAGCCATGGGACTACCTCCTAGACATGGCAGATGCAGGGGCTAATGCAGTCTATAGAGCATAGTGGTAATAGGGTCCATTTCCTAGATTCACTATACTTGATGCACAGGGAGATGAGGGAGATGATGGGGATGGAGGAGATGGAGGAGATGGAGGAGGGAGAGGGAGAGGGGGGGTGAGGGAGATAGGATAGAGATCTCAATCAAGTGGCTGAAAAGGGCCATAGGGATAGGGTTCTACTGATGAGGGTGATGATGTGGTGAGGCCAGCTTACCAATAGGTGGATGCCAGGCAGTATCAGCCTACAAGTGAGGAGGAGCTGAGAGTGAGGATCTAGGCATTGGAGACATAGATGCATCAGCTATGGATCACTATAGCCATTAGAGAGTAGCATCTGACTGATCTAAGGGCCAAGATAGAGCTATGAGAGAGAGCTCTATAGGTTGCCATTGCAGAGAGCTAGAGAGAGGCAGCATGAGCTACATATTATCATGGTCTCTATATACAGGTAGTACCAGTGGGTTAGAGAGCTCCTCCCTACTCAATGATAGTTGGAAGATCAAATATGGTACTAGATGTAGCACCACCTCCTCCACCACTAGCTCCACATGATGGTGCCAGTGAGTCCTAGGTCTAGATCTTATGATAGGTGTATAGAGACATATCCTGGGATTGTATCTAGATTTTTGTATCTCACATTGTATCATGACATTTATATATATATATATATATGAGATTACTAGATTGATGATATATCATGTGTTTTTATCCCATTTGTGATGGATGTATCAGTTTTTATATTGTCTTGTCAGATTGTTCCAAATCTATGTTATAAATGCTCATGTATATTCTCTCTCATAGATGTATGTTTAATTCTCATGTGTATGATATAGACTTAGGTTTCTGAAAATGATCTCTTTAGGATATAGATATGATGATAAGATTAAACCCTTGTGATGATAGGAATGGGACATGATGTGATAGACAAAGAGTGAAAGACATGATCGAGAAAAGGAAAAGTGAGCGCAGTTGACCGACAAGTCCATGAAAGATGAAAGGAGAGCTCTCTCCATATGCAAAATGCAAGACTAACTATCATGAACCTAAAAATGCAAGCTAAAATGAAAAGTGGTTTACTCGCAAGGTCACAAAGCTTTTAGACTCTAATATTCATCATTGAGCATTATTTGTAGCATCACAAGACCATACAATGCACACTAGTATGACTATGTGAATCGAAATATGATCTATATCAGATAGATATGTGGGAACCCCACCTAGGCATCAAAGACATATAGGTCAAGATGACTATTGTAGTGAAATTACCTAAGTTTAGTATAGCAAGATTATACATCGAGACACAAGAAAACTTAAGATGGCTAGAAGTATGCACTTGCACAAATAGTCAAGGATAATACCTTGTAGACCCTAATGTCAAGTGGAACAAGCATAAATGCTAATGACAGTTAGGACCAACAAAATATACCCATAGGTAGAAAAAGAAATAAAACATGTCCTCATGCCCTCAATCTTCTAGCTATGCATCATCAAAAACTTCTTAGGGAGAGAACACTCATCAAAGAAATCATCATAGATAGCACACAAAGAAATAAAGTCAAAACAAGTCTCGGTGAGTCGAGTTTTAAGTGTGTGTGTGTAGGTCATAGAGTCAAACTTTGAGTATCACATCTATGAATGAGAAGTACCATATCATGCTAGACTACAGATAAGATGTCTGATAAGTGTTGAAAAAAACTTGATGCTAGGGTAGTGTTCAAAAACATAGTTTGGGGGTGGTGTTGAAAAAAACCATTTGCAAGAATGTCCTAAAGACCAATGCATCCTAGAGACCAAAGCTGACATAGTTATGCCCCTTAGACAAAGACAAAGACCAATTCCAAACCAAGGCAACAAGGTCAAGGCATGATGGAGATAGGCTAAGTGTCGAGGGTGCATGCTAAGAAACAAGGGTGCAAAGGCCTCAAGTAGCACCTATTTCTAGGTTTTCAACACTTAAAGATTTTTTTTTATTTTTTTATTTTTTTAATTTTTAATTTTTAATTTTTAATTTTTTTTAAATATTTTTTCAGGACTTTATATGCTTTTAAGGATCTTTTTAGCATGATATATGAATTTTTTGGAATTTTTTCAGGATCATAAAATATGTACAAGGGATGCCCCTAGACTAAATAGGCATCATGGATAGAACTTCTTTAGGTGCAACAGATTGATAGGATCAAGGAGTTGTTCTCCCTTTGGATCAGATAGTAAATAAGAACCTATACCAAAATTTGTAGTAATGATGTATGGTCCAAGCCAATTAGGTTCAAATTTTCCCTTTTTCTCTGTATGTTGTTGGTTCTTAGGGTTTTCTTGTAGGACAAGATCCCCCACTTGAAATTATCTAGGGTGAACCTTCCTATTGAATGCTTTGGACATACGCTTTTGGTAAACTCTAATGTGATCAAAAGATGCTTTACACTTTTCATCTAGAAGTTCTAGTTCTTGTAACCTCATAGCACGGTAGTCTTCATCTATCACTAGACCTTTAAGGAAACTCTTAGAGAAGGAATCTCCACTTCTAAAGGTAACACTGCTTCAGCACCATAAGTGAGGGGAAAAAGAGTAGCCCCTGTTGGAGTACAAATACTCATTCTATAGGCCCATAAGGCTAGATTTATTTGTAGATGCCAATCTCTACCATTCTTGTGAGCTGTTCTATGGAGGATTTTGAGAATGGTCTTATTTGAAGCCTTTGCTTGTCCATTTCCTTGCGGGAAGTAAATAGAGGACCAATGTTGTTTTATCTTGAATTTATTGCAGAGATGTTTAAGGTCCTTGTTTTTAAACTGACCTCCATTGTCAGTGATTATTTTAGAAGGCACTCCATATGGACAGATGATATGGTTCAAAATAAACAAAGAAATTGTCTTGCCTGAGGCAATAGAAAGTGGAACAGCTTCTACCCATTTAGTGAAGTAATCAGTAGTAGTGATAATGAATTTGTGTCCACCTGATGAATTGGGGTGAATCTACCCAACAAGGTCAAAGGCCCAGCACTGAAATGGCCAATGAGAAATAGAAGGAATAAGCTCCCTGCCTGGAGCATGTATCAGGTTTCCATGTTTCTAACACTTTTCACAAGATTTAGCAAAAGCTACTGCATCTGTCTACATGGTAGGCCAATAGTATCCTACCCTAAGCAACCTTTGGGCCATGGAAAAGCCATTAGAATGTCCTCCCCAAATTCCCTTGTGAATGTCAACTAACACTTGGTTGGACTCATCCTTTTCTAAACACCTAAGAAGTGTCCCATCTAAACCCATCCTATACAAATCACCAGAGATAAGGGTGTGGCGAGAGGCATTTTGGGTTAGGTTTCTTCATTCAGAATGATTGAAGGTTTCGGGGATTGTACCATCATGAAGATATGAGTAAATAGCACCATAGCAAGATGAGTCATGGCCAATAAGGGTACAAACAACTTGGCTTTCTTGGGAGTCATAGATAGGGTAGCGTAGCTCTTCCACCAAGAATTCAAATCTAGACTCATATTATTCTAGCTAAAGAAGTGAAGCCAATGTAGCCATAGCATCAGCTACTTTGGTCTCTGTTCTAGGGATTTGTTGAAATGTAACAAAGGTGAAGTATCGTCACAATGAATCAACCATTTTCTTGTAGGGTACCATTTTTTCATCTTTTGTTTGGTATTCTTCATTAACTTGGCTGATAATTAATTATGAATCTCCATAGATATGCAGTTCTGTGATTCTCCACTCTATAGCCATTTTTAGTCCATTTGTCAAGGCTTCATACTCAGCAATGTTATTTGTGCATGGGAACAATAGTTTGTAGGACTTAGGGATTGTATACCCATGAGGAGAAAAAAATAACACTCCTGCACCTGAACCATTTTGCATGAAAGAGCCATCAAAGAACATCTTCCATGTTCTTGCAGTCATGTACATTATGTGTTCATCTGGAAATTCAACTTGAATTGGTGCTTTGTCTTGTATTGGAAAATCAGCCAATTGGTCTACAATGCCTTGTCCTTTTATGCCTTATGCTCAACATACTCTATGTCAAATTCTGATAGGATCATCATCCACTTAGCAAGTCTACCTGTGAGAGCAGCCTTACCAAGAAAATATTTTAGAGGATTAATTTTTGCAATGAGGTGTATTGTATGTGCAATCATGTAATGTCGCAACTTTTGGGAAGCAAACACCATCGCTAGGCAATATTTTTCAATACTAGTGTAGTTGACCTCATATGACACAAGAGTGCAACCGATGTAATATATAGCTCTTTCTTTTCTAGTATCATCAAGTTGAGCCAGTAATGCCCTTAGGGAAGATTTTGTTATTGACACATATAGTATGAGTGGTTTTCCTTTGATAGGAGGCATTAAAATTGGAGGATTGGCCAAGTATTGCTTGATTTGGTCCATGCTTTGCTGACAATCTTCATTCCAGACACATTTAACCCCTTTGTGTAAAGTCTTATTAAAAGGTTGAGCTCTATCAACCAATTGTGAAATAAACCTCCTTATAGATTGAAGGCATCCTTGAAGACTCCTCATTTGACTGATGTTTTTAGGAGGTGGCATATCCATTATTGCTTGAACTTTTTCTGGGTCCACCTCTATTACTTTAACTGAAATGATAAATCCTAGAAGTTTTCCAGAGGTGACTCCAAATGCACACTTTTTGGGATATAATCTCAATTGAAACTATTCCATACGATCTAGAATTACTTCCAAATCACCTAGGAGTGTATCCCTTTTTTTAGATTTTGCTAGAGTGTTATCCACATAATCTTCCATATTGTTATGAATCATGTCATGGAAGATGGTAGTCATAGCTCTTTGATAAGTAGCTCCTACATTTTTTAATCCAAATGGAATGACATTCCAGTAATAGGTTCCCCATGCACAAGTGAAAGTAGTCTTTTCCTGGTCTTCAGGAGCTATTTTGATTTGATTATACCCAGAAAAACCTTCCATCAAAGAATAGATCTCATAGCCCACAGTCATGTCGACTATCATGTCTATGTTTGGGAGTGGAAAATAATCCTTTGGGCTTGCTTTATTAAAATCTCTAAAATCTATGTAGACATGAATGGACTTGTCATGTTTTGAAACTAATACAATATTGGATATCCATTTGGCATAATCAATGGCTCTTATAAATCCTGCACTGAGGAGGTTTTCTAATTCAGCTTTGATGAGAAGAGCTATGTGAGGATGCATTTTCCTCAATTTTTGTTTTACTAGTTTGATACCTAGAGCTATAGAAAAGTGGTGCATATTAAGATTGGTGTCCAATCCTAGCATGTCTAAGTAAGTCCAAGCAAAATTAATCTTCTTGGTTTCTAGGAACTTGGTATATGCTTATTTTTCTTATGTTGATAGAGACTGAGCTAAATGCACAATTTGTGGAGCCTCTGGTGTATTTAGATTAACTAGCTGTGTAGGCTCAACAAGCACTGAAGACCTATCCTGAAAGTAACTTGGGAGACATGATCAAGTACCTCATCCTTAGGTGCCTTGGAGAGGTTTTCACCTTTGGATACGTCTTTTATTTTTACTTTTTTTAGGTTCTGACACCACCACATAGTGGTTTTTGCCATCAGAACTCTTATTCTTTTTTTCTTTTCTTTTCTTTTCATTTTTTGACTAAGGTACTTGATATCTTGTTTTTTCATGCTTGTAGTTGGTTCACTGGTGGAAGAGAGTACAGGTTCAAGGGCATTTAGGTAACATGCTATCTCATAGTCATTTTGGAAAGTTAGGACTTGAGGCTCTTGATAGCAATGAGACCAATCAATTAAGTGAGGATTGGAAAGGGGTAGGTCAATGACTAGTTCAATATTGTGTATGCAAATGGTATCATCCTTAGTGATTTCAGAGTTAGGATCAGTCAAGTATCCCTCTAAGGTACCTAAATTAGGACTTATCCTACCAAGCGAAGCATCATCCACTAAAATGACTCATGGATTCCAATATTCTAATCCTACACTAGACTCATTGGCTACCTCAAGTTGGGAACCATATGTATGGACAACATTAATGTCCATGTCAACTATAAAACAATCAGAAAGAGTCTCCCACTCATACTCATGTGAGTCTATATCTGAATCCTGGCTGGGATGTTTACACCAAGCATGTTTTTTAGGCCTTGAGGTAGAGGCTTTAATGTCACCAAGGGTAACACCTACTTGAATTCCATTTGTGTATTGATTTTCTTGAATAGGATCCTCAATATGATCTTCAATAGTGGATTGTTCCTGTTCTAGGTCTGAAACTATTGGATTCATAACTGGAGCATCTAAATCTCCCCAAAGGAGATTGGTGGAAGGGACCCAATCTTCACACCTATCTTGTTGATTTTGAAAACTAGGTATGTAGCTAGATTCATCATCACTATCTATCACAGCTGGGATAGGAGTACTTTTCTTATTCTGACCTTCAAAACCTAGGCCAACTGTTGTCTTAAATCTATGGCCAAAGAGAGCATGATTGAGTGGCTCAGCCTTAGCATCTAATCTGTGACTAAGAGGACCATGACCTAGATAGCGCATACTCTTGACCAATGTGTACCCTCTCCCATAGGCTTTAGGAGATGGGGAGAAATTCTCATTATGATTTTACTCTTCCTCCTTGTAAATCCAATCTCTAACAACTACCTCTTATTTTTCATCCTAGATGGGTACTAAGGACTCTACAAATGTATCAAATAGAGTCATTACTAAAGATGAGGGACACATCTCTTGTGAAGGTTTACCATAGGACCTAGGTGAGACTAGCATTTTTGTGAAGGAGTCAATTTGATAGTCCCCCATACCAAGGTCTAGGGCCTTGAACTTATTATGACACTATTCTAGAGTTGCATCAAAATTCTCTGCTTCCCTATTAAGAGGAACATGAGTCCCTACTAAAATTGCATTAATAGATAATGTGCTATCCTCAGGTATACAAACTTCTACTCCATTATAGAAGAACTTAACACATTGGTGGTAGGTGGATGACACTACTTGCATGTCATGGATCCACGGTCTACCAAGCAAAATATTGTAGGCTAAAGGACTAGCATCAATAATTTGGAACAAAATGTCCTTTTCAACGAGGCTAATCCTGATAGGAAGGATGGCCAAGCCTTTGGAGCTTCTCTCTACCTCATCATAGGCTTTAATGGTGATTTTCTTATGAGTATCTATAGCTTGCTTTGAGTAACCCAGTATTTTCAACAAACTCAAGAAACAAATATTGAGCCCAGCACCCCCATCAATCAACACACGCTTGACACAGGTCTTGTGGATCATGACTTCAATATGAAGGGCAAGATTATACGGATGGCTCAAGGCTTTGTCATCTTCTTCTAAGAATGTGAGGTAGTGAGGGCTGGCAAGGTGGTTAACCATGTTTTGGAATTGGTCAACATCTATGTTGTTAGGAACATTGGCTGTATGCAAAGCATCCTCAAGGACACACTTATGTCTTGGACACAATTCTAGGAGTTCAAAATTGGGATTTGAGCTGGTGTTCTTTGTAACTAGTCAACAAGATTGTAGCTCATTTTAGGATTGACTGCTAACTTGGTGGTGACATTCTTGGATATCACTTGCTTGGGTTTGCTAGACTGGTTGGAACCATGACCTCTAATAATCATAGGACCTTGAATTTGGCTTCTGGTGATAATGTTAAGAGGTTGGGATGACCTTTGAGAGTGAGGACCCCTAAGCACCACCATGGGTTCTTCATAAAATATAGGAGGAGAGCCCACATGCCTATAAGAATCTTTGTTTCACATCATGTTGACATTTTCTTCAACAATCTCAAGCATATTAACCACATTTTTTGCACCTATGTAGGTATACTTGATTGCAGCTTTTCCATTCTTGGGTTGAGAGCTTTCTCCCTTTTTATATTTGGGAAAAGGCTCCTTGAATGCCTTGTGGTCTACATTGGTATTCAACCTATCAATATAAAGTTTACCACTTTCAATAAGATCTTGAATGAGGTGCTTAAGATTCCAACAATGTTCAATGTCATGCCCAATGCCATTGTGGTACTTACAGAAAGCTTTTTCATTCCACCAATGTGGTTTAACATCAGGTATGTGAAATTTTTTTGGATCTTGTGGTTTTGCAAGATTATTGGCAATAAGGGTCTTGAAAACATCCTCATAGGAATCACCCAATTTAGAAAACTATCTCAACTTTTTCTTGGGCTTTTCTTGATACTTAGGTTTATTCTCTTGTTGGTTAGAGGATGTATTGAGCTTCATAGCTTGGACTGCACTAGACAAATTGAGGACTCCTTGACCCTTGGGTTGGGAAGAGTCCATAACTCCATCATTGACTACTTGCTTATTCTTGTTCCAGTGCTTGCCTTTGTCCTTATTAGCATTGTTAGGATTTTGACCGTTGTTGTTATTGCTATGTTTGGTCAAAATGCCTTGTTTCTTTAAGACATCCTCAATTCAACATGATGTCTCAACCATAGTATCGAAGGAATCAAAGACCATTTTTTTGAACCTCATAACATATTTCAGGCACCAAATTACTAACAATGATGTCAATCCTTTCATGCTCAGGAATAGTCCTAGAATAGCGAGAGCACAATCGTCTCCACCTTTGCAAGAAGGTAACTAAGAGTTCCCCTTGGTTTTGCTCCAAATTGCATAAGTCCAACATAGTGACTGATCTTGATAAGTTGTATGCAAAATGTTGAACAAATCTATGGACAAGCTCTTTGAAATTTTTTACGAGAGGGATTATGTTGGTAAACCACTCCATTGCTTGGCCCTTGAGGCTCCTTGGAAATAATCTCATAAGGTAAGAGTCATCTTGGTGGAACTCAAAACTCATGGTGTAAAATTGATGCACATGATCATGTCAGTCACCATTACTATCATACTTGTCATATTGGGGAATTTCAACTTTCCTAGGAAAATCCATCATAGTGACACTTTTTCCGAAAGGATTGGGACAAATAGAGTCAAGTGAAAACTAAATTTTAGGTGCCAACACCTTTTCCATCATTCATTTGAGTTTCTTGATTTCCTCCTCTTGAGAACGACCTTGTTTCTTGATTCTTCTATCCACATCAAAGTTGTAAGGGACTCTAGCACCCTTGTTAATCAGACTCTCTAGGAACCTATCTTTGTTTTGATCAAGGTATTTCTCCACATATTGTTGGAATAGTGGCTCTTGTTGCATTCTCATAAAATCTTGATCATCAAAACTTGCACTACTTCCTCCATGTTGAGATCCATGATGAGCTCATTGGGAGGGTTGTCTTGAGTTCCTAGGAGGTGTTCTTCTCCTATGTTGTGAAATCCTTCTTCCTCTAGGACTAGGAGATCTTGAAGGAGTCCTTGACTGCCTTCGACTTCTTGCCTAGTTCTTGAGGGAATAGAGGGTGGAGAGCTGTTTCCACGGTCGGTACCCCTCTTGTTAAACTAGTTGTTGAGTTGTTGGGCTAAAAGCCTATCTTTCTCTTCTTGGAATGTCTTTCTTCTTAATTCCAACAAGGTTTGTTGTTCTTCATCTAGGTGTCTAAACATATCTTTTTTAGCAGCTTGTTTGTCCGAAAAGGCTTTCTTTTCATGCTCAATTGTTTTAAGCCTTTCATTAGCATATCTTGAGGTTGTTTTGAGTGGAGAGTTGGATCGTGAGTGTTTGAACAAGCTGTTAGTGAATGCAGCATTCACATGAGCATCATCAAATTTGTCATTTTGATCTTCATGTTGTGACTGGGCATCTTGTTGAGCTTGTGCATAATGTCTTTGATGAAGGGTGCTCCCCTTAATACCACAAGCACATAACAGAAATAAAGAAACAACAACAATAATATGCAAGAACAGAGAATTGGCTTCTTATTATCTCCACAAATGTGGAATTACAAACTTTTAGAATTACAATATGCAAAGCCACATGGGCATTCCCTTACAATATTCTATAGGACAAAGCCTCGAATCAATACCCAGAACTACCCTAGACAACACTACGGGCCTTCTTTATATAGGCAATTTCCACCGCCCGAGAAGGTTCTAGAAATTTAGCCCTTAGGGCCGACCAAACTTAGAATTATTTTATTTTACAATTTATTACATCAAAGTCAGCTCAAAATGAGTTTTGAAACCCAAACAAAAATTTTGAAGAAAAATTATTTTCTACCATTTCAGGTGACCCAACTTTCGAAGACCATAAGTCATCGCCCATTGATCCAATTGGCTATTATAACCCCATTATGGAAATGCCACAGAGCCCTTTATAGGCTTGATTTGTGCAAAGCACCTATCACCCAAATTTTCAACTTCATTCGGGGCCTCTAAAGCCTTCAAAACTGAGTTTGAAGTTTCTGTAACCTGTTGTCAATACCGAAAATCTTCAATATCTTCAAAACTACACCTGATCTAGCCATGAAACTTTGCTGGCAGGCTGATATGACTGAGATGAACCTCCATATGTAAAATCAGATATTCCAAGATTGTAAGACCAACTTACTAAAAATAACAAGTTTCCATAAATAGCAACTCTGCACAAGATAGCCCTTATTGAATACAAAAATAGAAATATTTTTCGGTGATGCAAGATTGCTCTTACACCCAGGATGCTCCTACATTAGACACCTGGGGTAATTTGAGAAGTGACCTTATCACGACTTAGGTGTGTAGAGAAAAACCAAGATGGTTAACCTCCTCCTTTGTTAGCCATGATTAATCTTCAACAGGTCATTATTTCCATTTGACCAAATATTCTTCATATGTCCTATTCCTTGTGCTTCTGCCAACATGACTATCCAGTATGTCTTCAATCTCCTTGATATCTGAACTGGTTGCTAGAATACTCCACTGTGCTACTGCAACCTCATCTTCAACACCTCCTTCATGATACTCTGTCAAATCTGGAATGTTAAACACTGGTGAAATATTCAGCTCAGTAGGCAATCCTACCTCATATACATTTCCTGAATCATGCTTCTTTAGTATCTTACATGGTCCAAACTTCTTCATTTTTAGCTTGTTATATGTACCAACTAGAAACCACTCATTTTGCAAATGAACCATGACTTCATCCCCAACCTAAAATTCCTTATGCCTCTTTTTCTCATATGCCTTAGTCTTATACTACACATTCATCTTGGTAATATGCTTCCTCACCTCCTCGTGGATGTTCTTCAAATGTTCTGCAAAATCCTCAGCTTCATCACTACTTATTTCTCCTTTATCTATCTTTCTCAACTCAGATGCATTTCTTGGACTACTTCCATATACAATCTGAAATGATGATTTACCAGTGCTCCTATTGACAGAATTATTGTATGCAAATTCTTCCTGTGGTAAAATCAAATCCCGTCCTGTTGGCTTATCTCTAACCAAACATTTCAGTAGATTTTCAAAATTTCGATTCACCACCTCTATCTATCCATCAGTCTGTGGATGATGTGATGAACTGAACTTCAAATCTATCTTCAACTCCATCCACAATGTCTGCCAGAAATATCCAACAAACTTAGTATCTCAATCTAAAACTATGGTCTTTCACAAACCATGTAGTCTCACCACTTCTTTGAAAAACAATTCTGCTACATGAACAACATCATTAGTCTTCTTGCAGGGAATGAAATGTGCCATCTTTGAAAATCTGTCAACTACTACAAAAATTGAATCATGTCCCTGCTGTGTCCTCGGTAAACCAAGAACAAAGACCATACTGATATCCTCCCAAAGCTTCTCTAGTATAGGTAATGGCTGATACAACCCTATATTTTGCTTCACTCCTTTCACCATCTGACATACTCTGCAACTTTGCACAAACTTCTTCACATCTTGCTGCAATTGTGGCCAATAATAATTCTCACCAACCAAAGCAAGGGTTTTATCATGACCAAAGTGTCCAGCCAATCCCCCAGTATGCTTCTCCTTGATGAGATTCTCCCTCATAGAACTTTGTGGAATGCACAACTGACTCCCTCTGAATAGCATATCATCTTGGATGATAAAATCCAGCCATTTCATCCTGTCTAGAGTAACAGGTTCTGTACAAGCTTTCCAAGCTCCACCAAAATCAGGATCCTCTGGATACAAATTCTTGAGTTCCATGAACCCAACCACTTCAATCTGCATCTCTGTCAGCAATAGTTGCCTTTTGCTAAGAACATCTGCAACCCTATTAGACTTTCCACTCCTGTCTTTCAAAATAAATATATAACTCTGCAAAAACTCAACCCATTTCAAATGCCTCTGATTCAACTTTCCTTGACTATTCAAATATTGCAATGCTTGATGATCAGTATAAAAAACAAACTCTTTAGGAAGTAGATAATATCTCCACTTTTTTAATGCCTGAACTATAGCATAAAATTCTTGATCATAGATAGAATATTTTCTCTTGGCATCATTTAACTTCTCACTGAAATAAGCAACAGGTTTACCTTCTCGGCTCATAACAGCTCCTATTGCAGTACCACTAGCATCACAATCTACTTGAAACACCTTATTAAAATCTTGAAGTGCTAAAATAGATTGTTCTATAACTTTTTGTTTCAACAATTGAAAACTCTTTTCTACCCCATTAGTCCACTTAAACTCTTTTCTATCCCCTCTCATTGTTTCAGTCAAGGGTCCACAAATACTGCTAAAATTTCTGATAAATTTTTTATAAAAGCTAGCCAAACCATGAAAAGATCTTACCTCAGTAGCACTCCTTAGAGTAGGCCATTCAAGGATAGCCTGTACCTTCTCTAGGTCCATTTTTAGACCTTCTGCTAAAACTACAATCCCAAATACACTAACTCTTTCTTCACAAAACTGCACTTGTTCAAATTAATCAACAATTTCTCATCTCTCAACTTCTCAAACACCATATGAATATGCATCATATGTTCCTCCAATGTCTTGCTAAAAATTAAAATATCATCTAGGTAAACAATGAAAAACTTACCCAAAAATTCTTTCACAACATCGTTCATGAGCTCCATGAAAGTTCTCGGTGCATTGGTTAGCCCAAAAGGCATGACTAACCACTCATACAGTCCTTCCTTTGTCCTGAAGGAATTCTTTCATTCATCTCCTTCTCTGATCTGAATCTGGTGATATCCACTCTTCAGATCTATTTTTGAAAAATACATAGCCCCACTCAAACAATCCATAATATCATCCATTCGTGGCAATGGAAACCTATACTTGATTGTGATCTTGTTTATTACACTAGAATCTGTAGACATCCTCCACTCTCCATTCTTCTTTGGTGCTAATACCGCTGGTATAGCACAGGGACTTAGACTCTCTCGAATCAACCCCTTTTGTAATAACTCATGTACTTGTCTATTCAACTCTTCACTTTCTGTTGGTGTCATTCTGTGTGCTGCCTTGTTTGGCAAACTAGCTCCTAGAATCAAATCCATCTAACGGCTGATCTTCCTTACTAGTGGTAATCCATCAAGTACATTATCAGATACAATATCTTGAAACTCATTCAACAAATCTACAACCTCTACAAGTACTTCCTCTACTTCTTCTTTACCAACTTTTGGAATTAAAAGAAAACACACATGCTCATGCCTCATACCATCTAGGAATTTTTTTCCATCAACAAATGTTATTCTTGCATTACCACATACCTTTTCTTCAGTCTCATTCAATGGTTTTAGCTTATGTCAAACTTCATCCTTTGTCAGGGAATAGGTATTCACACGACCATCATGTACAACACATCTATCAAACTATCATGGTCTACCCAAAAACATATGACATGCATCCATAGAGATGATATCACATAGTACCTCATCTTGGTACCCGCCGATCTTGAACTTTACTAGGCACTGTTCACTGACCATGACCTTGTGGTCATCTTGCACCCAGACAATTCAATATGGATGTGGGTGTTTCTATCTCTTGAGCTTCACCTTTGTCAACATCTCTTTTGATACCAAATTGTCAGTGCTTCCACTATCGATAATCACATCACAACATTTACCGTCACACTTGCATCTAGTGCGAAACAGACTCCTCCTTTGTTCAGGTTCATTCTCACCACCCAGCAAGACTCTTCTGTAATTACTGTTTCTCCTCTTTCAGCATCTTCAGAATTTGATGATCTAGCATCTTCATCTACATGTGCAACTCTGGCCTGGCCTTCATTTCTCCTGTCTATTCTACCTTCGCAATGAGGATATTCAAATTCCCTATAACCTTCTTCTCCATAGTGAAAACATGTTCCATGGAAGCCTCCTCTTCTAGATCCTTGTTCTCTTCCTCCTCCTCTCTGATCTTTATTACTTTGATCCTAGCAATGATTAGAATTATTTCCTCTCTGATCTTGACTGCTACTGGCTTCATCCTTCTTTTTTGGATCTTCATTTCGGCCACCATATGACCGTCCACCAGATCTTCTACCATGACCTCTTCCATTTTGTCTGCTCTCAAACTTCTTGTTCAATTTTTCCTCTACTTTTAGGGAAAACTGGTATGCCTCTTCAATACTATTCATTCGAACCAGATTCAACTCCTCTTGAATGCTTGGCCTTAACCCATTAAGGTATCAGGCAGCTTTCTCCTTATCAGCTTTTGCATGGCCTGTTCTGATGTGGAGTCAATAGAACTCCTCTGTATACTCTTGAACAGATTTTCTTGCTTGCTTCAAACTTTGCATTTTCTTTAGTAGGTCAAGCTCATAATCAATAGGAATGAACTGTCCCTTCAATTTATCCACCATCCGATCCCATCTTATGATTTTATCTTTCCCTCTTCTATTTCACTCCAATTGAATTTCTTGCCACCAGATCTTTGCATGACCTTTCAATCTAGATTTCGCAAATTTGACCCTATCAGGATCCTCAACATCTTCATACTCAAAGTATTCATCACATTCATTGATCTAGTCGATCAATTCTTCTAGGTTAAGATTTCCAGAAAATGTAGGAACCTCAATCTTAGGTCTTTTCCCAATCTTGGAAATCGCCCGAAAAAGTCTTTCTTCCTCCTGGTTCACAATTTCAGCTTCTCCTTCTTGATATTCTTCTTCAGCTTCATCTTTGCTTTCATCTTTGACATTAAGAATCATTCCTCTATGAATCTCTTCTTCCAATGCTCACACTTGTCTCTGCAGCTCTCTAACCTTAGGTGTCACAGCACCAGCTCTTCCACCACATTCTCTTCGTGGAGGCATTTTTACGATGCGCGCTAAAACCCTAACCACGGTCCTGGTGCAAACTGCCTCACAGTCGGCGATCTGTTTACACACTCAAGAACTCCTACTCTGATTCCACTTGATGAAGGGTGCTCCCCTTAATACCACAAGCACATAACAGAAATAGAGAAGCAACAACAATAATATGCAAGAATAGAAAATTGGCTTCTTATTATCTGCACAAATGTGGGACTAAAAACTTTCAGAATTACAATATGCAAAGCCACATGGGCATTCCCTTACAATATTCTGTAGGACAAAGCCTCGAATCAATACCCAGATCTACTACTCAAAACTGCCCTAGACAACACTACGGGCCTTCTTTATATAGGCAATTTCCACCACCCGAGAAGGTTCTAGAAATTTAGCCCTTAGGGCCGACCAAACTTAGAATTATTTTATTTTACAATTTATTACATCAAAGTCAGCTCAAAATGAGTTTTGAAACCCAAACATAAATTTTGAAGAAAAATTATTTTTCGTCATTTCAGGTGACCCAACTTTCGAAGACCATAATTCATCGCCCGCTGACCTGATTGGCTATTATAACCCCATTCTAGAAACGCCATGAATTGCTCTACAGGCTTGACCCATGAAAAGTGCTCATCACCCAAATTTTCAACCTCATCTGGGGCTTCTAAAGCCTTCAAAACTAAGTTCAAAGTTTCTGTACCCTGCTGCCAATACCGAAAATCTTCAATATCTTCAAAACTACACCTGATCTAGCCATGGAACTTTGGCTGGCTAATATGACTGAGATGAACCTCCATATGTAAAATTAGACATTGCGAGATCGTAAGACCAACTTACTAAAAATAGCAAGTTTTCATAAATAGCAACTCTACATAAGATAGCCCTTATTGAATACAAAAACAAAAATATTTTTGGGTGAAGCAAGATTGCTCTTACACCCAAGATGCTCCTACATCAGTCTTTCATCTCTTTGATGGGTGTCTAGATATCTTGAGTTAATAGGGGCTGATTTAGGTTGATTGTCATCACCAAACATCATGTTATCCCTATGTCATTGGAAAATGTCATCAAGATTTTAATCAATTGCTTCTCTTTGTCTCCTAGTCAAAGTGTAGCTCATGTCCATATTTGATTAAGAGGATGGAAAAGATATACTCACCTCACTATGATTTCTCTTTGGATCAAACCAAGCCTCAGACTCACTCCTAGGTGATTGATCAAAGATAGGTTTCTTCCCCTTTTTCTTTTGACATGTTTGGATTGGGGGTAATTGTTCAAAGACAACTTGAGGTCATTTTCCTTGACTAACTTGGTACCTTTTCATAACTGACATGAAAGAAAAAGACCCTTGGTGATAAGATGACCTTATGAAACGTCAATACCAAACAAGGATAGTGAAAGTGTTCAATTGTCCAAGAAGAAATGGTAAGATAGAAAGCTGTAAAAAGTGTAAACCAATCCTTCCATATAGGTGCATAATAAAAGGACGAGTATCCTAACACATATGGGCCAAGAAAATGGATTTAACCAAATATATAATTGAAATTGAATTTTGATGGAAGTGAATTGGACAAAAGAGTACTAAAAATCTCTAAGCATGTTACCAAAGAATCTAAAGGTGTACTTTTTCAACAAGGATAATCCCTAACTTATCGATGCCAAACAAGACTACTTTATAAAATCAGAGAACACTAGTTCAAGGGGCCTAAAATTAGGAACCCAAGGTACAAACAGGTTTCTAGCAGCAGAGTAAGTCACCTACTAAAATCTGGTTGACTAAGGAAAGATTGAAAATTGCATAAATCAGACAAACAACAAAAAGACTCTATGCGATAGTTTCCAGGCTAACAGGGCGATAATTTTTGGCCAGGTGATATTTAGCAGTAAGCAGTGCGATAGTTTCCAGGTAGCCCACATGATACTTTCTAGGAAAGTGGTGTGGTAGTCTTCCAGTGATGAACTATCGCATGATATTTCTCAGTACAAGGTGTGATATTGTTCTAGTGTCATATGATTCTTGACCAGTGAATGCTAAAAATCTTAGTTTTAAGGGAAATTTGTTCAAAATTTTAATTTGAAGGTTGGATTTTTCAATTTCAAGCATAGTGACAACAGTAAATAGACAAGTTTGCAAATAGTAGGTGATCAAACATGTCATAAAACACTTGAAACAATGGCAAAAGCAACCTCACCAAGACAAGCAATTGTGATATCAAAGCAATAAAATCTTATGAATGCTACCGTGATATTTGATATTTGAGAACGTTTACATGGGTAGATCATAGTGAGAACACTTCAAGCACTTACTAGCCTAAAAATAAAATGACTCAATACTTAACAACTTGGTCCACACTTGATGTCCCATTGCCTCACACAAAGTGGTTACCCACAATAGATATTGGCTTTGTCATGGAAGTGCCAATGACACAACCAAAGGAACACAAATGGCGAGTAATCTTGGGGTGATCTAGGTTATTCCACTTGGATCAATCCTTGCACCAAGAAATTAAGTGAAAAAATAGGGTGGCTTTTATCTATGGTTCTTAATAAGGGCTTCCATTCGTAATACCCCTCTTTCTCCCTAAAAGGGACTGGCCCTCACAGCCACAAGAGTACCTTAAGCATTCTTGCTTAACACTTTCCTTATGGTCACAATCCCACAAGTACTCATATCAAGCAAAGACAAGTACTACATCTACCAAGGTTTTGTATCCTTGATAGCCTTGAGTTTATAGTGGGTTGAAATAGCTGGTGAAAATCTTATGCCCACTTGGGTCATTCCTCTTGATTGCTCAAGAGCAGGCCCACTAAAGGATCCTAAAACTAAACAAAGAGTGGATCAACCTTTGAGTGTCAGGATTTCTGTTTCACCTCAAGGGTGAAGAGCATAATCTCTTAGCTCAAAAATATCTCCCAAACACACCAAGTAAAGGTTCAATTACCCTCTTACTTTCAAAATCTAAAGATGGGTCAAGATTTTCTAGTTCACCATAAGGGTGAAGAGCATACTTCTCCTACTACCCAAAGATTCCTACAACAATATATTAAGTTCCTATAAAATGAAACAACTAGTATATGCCACACTCAAAACAAAAACAATTAAACAAGTACCTGATTTGTCTCTTTTTTTAATTATTATGCTTTGGGTAGCCCTGCAAAAACCATTAGTAGCCCTTGTGCATGCATTTTTAAGAAAATAATCAAGCAATAGGAGCACCTACAAGCACCACTTGTTAGCCCTACAAGGTTTAGCACATCAAAAACTAAATGAAATCTGCAAATAAACTCTACCTAACCATAGCAAACTAAACCAACAAGCTAATTAGATCAAAACTCAACAAGAAAAAGGTAATAAATAACCCTTTACTAGGCATAGGTGACCGTATAGTTACCAAAAATATTGTACGATAGTTTCCAGTATACGGGTGCGATAGTTTCCTCTTGTGCGATAGTTTGCATTGCCTACAAGTGATAGAATATAGAATACCAGTGCGATAGAATCTCTCATAGAGTGCGATACTTTAACTGGTAAAGTATCACACCAGTATAGGACAAATTATCACACGACACTATGAAGTATCATATGATAATCTTCTAGGAAAAAAAAAATTACCAAAAATAGTGAGCTAAAAAGTAATGAAAAAAGTGTGAAAATGCATAAAAATGAAGGATAAAACAAGAGTGTTCTGCCCCATGAAGGGCACCAAAAATGTACACACTAAATAGTGCACTTCTCTAAGTCATTACTTCCACGATAATCTATTAAAGAGAAACCTTGAGAAATAGACCTAGAGCTCTCTAGGCATGGAATCACAAAGATATTGATGGTGCTCTCAGCTAGAGCTATTGAAGCATGCAACCTTGCTAGTAAACCACACAATGGGAGATTCAATGAGACAAGGGAAAGAATGTCAATATCCTCAAGAATCAAGATGAGAATGCAATGCAATGCAACTATGATAAGAATGAAAATACAAGCTAATCTATGAAAGGAAAGTATTACAAACCCTTGCTAATTAGTTTATGTGAGCTAATCTAGAGCATCAAAAAAACTAAGCTAGATGCCATGAAAGCTATGATGCAAGAAAGAAACTAGAATGCAAGAAATGATATCCAAAAGCTCCAAAGTCTCCAAGAAATTCTACAGCATAAAATTAGCATAAAAAGTTGGAGATCCTAAAATAAGAAGAGAGCTCTCCTTTTAAAGGAATTGAAAAGGAATGGACCATGGAGATTAAGAGGCAAAAGATTTAATCAAGGGTGGAGCTTGAAAGAGGAGCAATCCATGTGCACAAATATCTTCCAATGAGAAAATAAAAGTTGACTTTTGTGTCCATATGAGATAAAAAGTTCTTTTATTATTTTTATAAAATAAGAATAATACTTTATTTGTGCAACATAGGATAAGAGAAAAAGTGAGGGCTTTTTATTTAATAAAAGGGGAGGAAATTCTTTTTAAATAAATAAAGACTTTAGGATAAAATGGTTAGCCCAAGAAAAATAATCCAAAATGATAAAATAAAATTTGATCAATGAAATTTATATAATTAAAAATATTTATTTTTTAAAAATATTGATTTACGAATTTGATAAATTGCTGAATGGGAGCCCAAAGTCTAGGCGACCATTTTAGGGTGCATACACAAAAGATGTGACTAGTCATGTTATATATATATATATATATATATATATATATATATATATATATATATATATATATATATATATATGATGCAGGAGCATCCTGGGTGTAAGAGCAATCTTGCATCACCCAAAAATATTTTTATTTTTTAATTCAATAAGGGCTATCTTGTGCAGAGTTGCTATTTATGGAAACTTGTTATTTTTTAGTAAGTTGGTCTTACGATCTCGGAATGTCTGATTTTACATATGGAGGTTCATTTCAGTCATATCAGCCTGCCAGCAAAGTTTCATGGCTAGATCAGGTGTAGTTTTGAAGATATTGAAGATTTTCGGTATTGGCAGCAGGGTACAAAAACTTCGAACTTAATTTTGAAGGCTTTAGAGGCCCCGGATGAGGTTGAAAATTTGGGTGATGGATGTTTTGTGCAAGTCAAGCCTATAGAGCACTTCGTGACGTTTCCAGAATGGGGTTATAATAGCCAATCGGGTCAACAGGGGATGACTTATGGTCTTCGGAAGTTGGGTCACCTTAAGTGGCAGAAAATAATTTTTCTTCAAAATTTTTATTTGGGTTTCAAAACTCATTTTGAGCTGACTTTGATGTAATAAATTGTAAAATAAAATAATTCTAAGTTTGGTCAGCCTAAGAGCTAAATTTCTAGAACCTTCTCGAGCGGTGGAAATTACCTATATAAAGAAGGCCCGTAGTGTTGTCTAGAGCAGTTCCGGGTAGTAGATCTAGGTATTGATTCGAGGCTTTTTCCTACAAAATATTGCAAGGGAATGCCCATGTGGCATTCCATATTATAATTTTGAAAGTTTCTAATTCCACATTTGTGGAGATAATAAGAAGCCAATTTTCTGTTCTTGCATATTATTGTTGTTGTTTCTCTATTTTTGTTATGTGCCTGTGGTATTAAGGGGAGCATCCTTCATCAAGTGGTATCAGAGTAGGAGTTCTTGAGTGTGTAAACAGATCACCGACTGTGAGGTAGTTTGCACCAAGACCGTGGTTAGGGTTTCAACGCGCATCACCAAAATGCCTCCATGAAGAGAATGTAGCGGAAGAGCTGGTGTTGTGACACTTGAGGTTAGAGAGCTGCAGAGACAAGTGCGAGCATTGAAAGAAGAGATTCATAGAGGAATGAATCTTAATGTCAGAGATGAAAGCGACGATGAAGCTCAAGAAGAATATCAAGAAGGAGAAGCTGAAATTGTGAACCAGGAGGAAGAAAGACTTTTTTGGGCGATTTCCAAGATTGGGAAAAGACCTAAGATTGAGGTTCCTACATTTTCTAGAAATCTTAACCCAGAGGAATTGATCGACTGGATCAATGAATGTGAGAAATATTTTAAGTATGAAGATGTTGAGGATCGTGATAAGGTCAAATTTGCGAAGGCCAGATTGAAAGGTCATGTGAAGATCTGGTGGCAAGAAATTCAATTGGAGTGAAATAGAAGAGGGAAATATAAAATCACAAGATGGGATCAGATGGTGGATAAATTGAAGTGACAGTTCATTCCTGTTGATTATAAGCTTGACTTACTAAAGAAAATGCAAAGTTTGATACAAGCAGGAAGATCTGTTCAGGAGTGTACAGAGGAGTTCTATCGACTCCTCATCAAAACAGGCCATGCAAAAGCTGATAAGGAGAAAGTTGCTCAATACTTTAATCAGTTAAGGCCAAGCATTTAGGAGGAGCTAAATCTGGTTCGAATGAACAATATTGAGGAGGCATACCAGTTTGCCCTAAAAGTAGAGGAAAAATTGAACAAGAAGTTTGAGAGCAGACAAAATGGAAGAGGTCATGGTGGAAGATCTGGTGGATGGTCATATGGTGGCTGAAATGAAGATCCAAAAAAGAAGGATGAGGCCAATAGCAGTCAGAATCAGAGAGGAAATAATTTCAATCGTTTCCAAGATCAGAGTAATAGAGATCAGAGAGGAAGAGGAAGAGGACAAGGATCTGGAAGAGGAGGTTTCCGTAGAACATGTTTTCAATGTGGAGAAGAAGGTCATAGGGCATTTGAATGTCCTCAGCACCAAGGTAGAACAAACAAGAGAAATTAAGGCCAGGCCAGAGTTGTACATGTAGATGAAGATGCTAGATCATCAAATTCTAAAGATGCTGAAAGAGGAGAAATGCTAATTAATAGAAGAGTCTTGTTGAGTGGTGAGAATGAACCTAAACAAAGGAGGAGCTTATTTTGCACTAGATGCAAGTGTGAGGGTAAATGTTGTGATATGATTATCGATAGTGGAAGCACTGACAATTTGGTGTCAGAAGAGATACTGACAAAGTTGAAGCTCAAGAGACAGAAACACCCACATCCATATTGGATTGCCTGGGTGCAGGATGACCACAAGGTCATGGTCAGTGAATAGTGCCTAGTAAAGTTCAAGATCGGTGGGTACCAAGATGAGGTACTATGTGATATCTTCTCTATAGATACATGTCATATGTTGTTGGGTAGACCGTTGCCAATTTGACAGATGTACTGTACACGATGGTCATGCGAATACCTATTCCCTGACAATGGACGGAGTGCGACATAAGCTAAAGTCATTGAAGGAGACCAAAGAAAAGGTATGTGGTAATGCAAGAATAACATTTGTTGATGGAAGAAAATTCCTAGATGGTATGAGACATGAGCATGTGTGTTTTGCTTTAATTTCAAAAGTTGGTAAAGAGGAAGTAGAGGATGTACCTATAGAAGTTGTAGATTTGTTGAATGAGTTTCAGGATATTGTATCTGATAATGTACCTGATGGATTACCACCGGTAAGGAAGATCAGTGATCAGATGGATTTGATTTCAGGAGCTAGTTTACCAAACAAGGCAGCACACAGAATGACACCAGCAGAAAGTGAAGAGTTGAATAGACATGTACATGAGTTATTGCAGAAGGGGTTGATTCGAGAGAGTCTGAGTCCCTGTGCTGTACCAGTGGTATTAGCACCAAAGAAGAATGGAGAGTGGAGGATGTGTATAGATTCTAGAGCAATAAACAAGATCACAATCAAGTATAGGGTTTCATTGCCATGAATGGATGATATTATGGATTATTTGAGTGGGGCTCTGTATTTCTCAAAAATAGATCTGAAGAGTGGATATCACCAGATTTGGACCAGAGAAGGAGATGAATGGAAGACTACTTTTCAAGACAAAGGAAGGACTGTATGAGTGGATTAGTCATGCCTTTTGGGCTAACCAATGCACCGAGCACTTTCATGTGGCTCATGAACGAGGTTTCGAAAGAATTTCTGGGTAAGTTTTTCATTGTTTACCTAGATGATATTTTTTTTTTTAGCAAGACATTGGAGGAACATATGATGCATATTCATATCGTGTTTGAGAAGTTGAGAGATGAGAAATTTTTGATTAATTTGAAGAAGTGCAATTTTGTGAAGAAAGAGTTAGTGTATTTGAGATTGTAGTTTCGACAGAAGGTCTAAAAATGGACCTAGAAAGGTACAGGCTATCCTTGAATGGCCTACTCCAAGGAGTGCTACTGAGGTAAGATCTTTTCATGGTTTGGCTAGCTTTTACAGAAAGTTTATCAAAAATTTTAGTAGTATTTGTGGACCCTTGACTGAAACAATGAGAGGGGATAGAAAAGAGTTTAAGTGGACTAACGGGGTAGAAAAGAGTTTTCAATTGTTGAAACAAAAAGTTACAGAACAACCTATTTTAGCACTTCTAGATTTTAATAAGTGTTTCAAGTAGATTGTGATGCTAGTGGTACTATAATAGGAGCTGTTATGAGCCAAGAAGGTAAACCTATTGCTTATTTCAGGGAGAAGTTAAATGATGCCAAGAGGAAGTATTTTGTTTATGATCAGGAATTTTATGCTATATTTTAGGCATTAAAGAAGTGGAGACATTATTTTCTTCCTAAAGAGTTTGTCTTGTATACTGATCATTAAGCTTTGCAATATTTGAATAGTCAAGTAAAGTTGAATCAAAGACATTGAAATGGGTTGAGTTTTTGTAGAGTTATACATTTGTTTTGAAACACAGAAGTGGAAAGTCTAACAGGGTTGTAGATGCTCTTAGCAGAAGGCAACTATTGTTGACAGAGATGCAGATTGAGGTGGTTGGGTTCAAGGAACTCAAGAATTTGTATCGAGAGGATCCTGATTTTGGTGGAGCCTGGAAAGCTTGTAAAGAGCCTGTTACTCTAGATAGGATGAAATGGCTAGATTTCATCATCCAGGATGATATACTATTCAGAGGGAGTCAGTTGTGCATTCCAAGAAGTTCTATGATTGAGAATCTCATCAAAGAGAAGCATAGTGGAGGATTGGCTAGACATTTTGGTCGTGATCAAACCTTTGCTTTGGTTGGTGAGAATTATTATTGGCCACAATTGCAGCAAGATGTGAAAAAATTTGTACAGAGTTGCAGAGTATGTCAGATGGTGAAAGGAGTGAAGCAGAATACAGGGTTGTATCAGCCATTACTTGTACCAAAGAAGCCTTGGGAGGATATCAGTATGGACTTTGTTATTGGTTTACCGAGGACTCAGCGTGGACATGATTCAATTTTTGTGATGGTTGACAGATTTTGAAGATGGCACATTTCATTCCCTACAAGAAGACTAATGATGTTATTCATGTAGCAGAATTGTTTTTCAGAGAAGTGGTAAGACTACATGGTTTGCCAAAGACCCTAGTGTCAGATAGAGATACTAAGTTTGTTGGATATTTCTGGTGAACATTGTGGAAGAAGTTGAAGACAAATTTAAAGTTCAGTTCATCACATTATCCACAGATTGATGGACAGATAGAGGTGGTGAATAGAAGTTTGGAAAATTTGCTGAGATGTTTGGTTGGAGATAAGCCAACAGGATGGATTTGATTTTACCACAGGCAGAATTCGTATACAATAATTATGTCAATAAGAGCACTGGTAAATCACCATTCTAGATTGTATATGGAAATAGTCCAAGAAATGCATCTGAATTGAGAAAGATAGATAAAGGAGAAATAAGTAATGCTAAAGCTGAGGATTTTGCAAAACACTTGAAGAACATCCATGAGGAGGTGAGGAAGCATATTACCAAGATGAATGTGCAGTATAAGGCTAATGCAGATGAGAAAATGAGGCATAAGGAATTTCAGGTTGGAGATGAAGTCATGGTTCATTTGCAGAAGGAGCAATTTCTGGTTGGTACATATAACAAGTTGAAAATGAAGAAGTTTGGGCCATGTAAGATACTAAAGAAGCATGATTCAGGAAATGCATATGAGGTAGAATTGCCTACTGAGCTGAATATTTCACCAATGTTTAACATTTCAGATTTGACAGAGTATCATGAAGGAGGTGTTGAAGATGAGGTTGTAGTAGCACAGTGGAGTATTCAGCAAACCAGTTCAGATATCAAGGAGATTGAAGACATACTGGACAATTGTGTTGGCAGAAGCACAAGGAATAGGACATATGAAGAGTATTTGGTCAAATGGAAAGGATGATCTGTTGAAGATTCATCATGGCTAACAAAGGAGGAGGTTAACCGTCTTGGTTTTCCTCTGCACACCTAAGTCATGATAGGGTCACTTCTCAAATTACCTCAGGTGTCTGATGCAGGAGCATCTTGGGTGTAAGAGCAATCTTGCATCACCCAAAAATATTTCTATTTTTGTATTCAATAAGGGCTTTCTTGTGCAGAGTTGCTATTTATGGGAAACTTCCTATTTTTTAGTAAGTTGGTCTTACGATCTTGGAATGTCTAATTTTACATATGGAGGTTCATGTCAGTCATATCAGCCGGCCAACAAATTTTCATGGCTAGATCAGCGTGTAGTTTTGAAGATATTAAAGATTTTTGATATTGGCAGCAGGGTACAGAAACTTCAAACTCAGTTTTGAATGCTTTAGAGAGCCCAGATGAGGTAGAAAAATTTGGGTGATGGACATTTTATGTGAGTCAAGCCTGTAGAGCACTTCGTGGCATTTCCAGAATGGGGTTATAATAGCCAATCGGGTCAACGGGCGATGACTTATGGTCTTCGGAAGTTGGGTCACCTGAAATGGCAGAAAATAATTTTCTCTTCAAAATTTCTGTTTGGGTTTCAAAACTCATTTTGAGCTGACTTTGATGTAATAAATTGTAAAATAAAATAATTCTAAGTTTGGTCAGCCTAAGGGATAAATTTCTAGAACTTCTCGGGCAGTGGAAATTACCTATATAAAGAAGGCTCATAATGTTGTCTAGGGCAGTTCTGGGTAGTAGATCTGAGTATTGATTCGAGGCTTTGTCCTACAGAATATTGTAAGGGAATGTCCATGTGGCTTTGCATATTGTATTTCTGAAAGTTTGTAATTCCACATTTGTGGAGATAATAAGAAGCCAATTTTCTGTTTTTGCATATTATTGTTGTTGTTTCTCTATTTTTGTTATGTGCCTGTGGTATTAAGGGGAGCACCCTTCATCAATATATATATATATATATATATATATATATATATATATGTATGTATGTATGTATGTATGTATGTATGTATGTATGTATGTATGTATGCATGCATACATATATATATATATATATATATATATATATATATATATATATATATATATAGGGAAAAGACATTATATCATAGAGGGAAAATGAAGAATATTTAAGAAATAATATGAAAAACTTGGTAGATAATAATATAGGAGAAAATAAAGGAGAAAAGATAAGGGAAAATAAAAGAGAAAAGATAGGAGAAAATAAAGGAGGAAATGTAGGAGGAACTCAAAGGAAGAAAATAAATATATATATTCTGATAAAAAAAGATAAAAAGTCATGGAATGAAAGAAAAAATAATATTATAATATAAAATGGACATTTTCAAAAGACTAATAAATATTTATTATATCAAGGAGGGAATACTATATACAAGAAATGAACCAGAGAAACTTATATACTTTGATTAGGACATAGATTTATATACATAGATAATAAAATGATATAATTATATATGTTATATAATAAATACATTTAGAGTAAAGTATTATATACATATATATTGAATATTCTTAATTATTAATAGTCAGAATTATATATATAAATTATTGTTAATCATAATTATATGTATGTATGTATATATGTATGTGTGTGTGTGTGTCTATATATTATATATATATATATATATATATATATATATATATATCTATATATATATATATATATATATATATATATATATGTATGTATGTATATGTATGTATATGTATATGTATGTACATACATATATATATATATATATATATATATATATATATATATATATATATAATAGTATATATATATATATATGTATGTACAATATATATTATATATATACATATATATATATATATATATATATAATATATATATATATATATATATATATGTACATATATATATATATATGTATGTACATACATATATATATACATATACATACATATATATATACATATATGTATACATACATATATACATATACATACATATAGATATACATATATGTATACATACATATATATATATGTATACATACATATATATCTATATGTATACATACATATATATCTATATGTATACATACATATATATCTATATGTATACATCATTATATATATATATATGTGTGTGTGTGTGTGTGTGTGTGTGTGTGTATCTATATATATATATCTACTTGTACATTTAAGAGTCTAATATAGCAAGATATATATATATATATATATATATATATATATATATATATATATATATATATATAATATATATATATAAGGTTTAGGAACATGCTTTAGTCACTCTAATTATAGATCCTAGGGGTCTATCTCTCATCTCTTACTATGTTCTCTTAGGGTAGGGAGTTTTTGGAAGGAGAGGTGGAGTAATTTCGGGCACATGATGGTTATCCCAACACTGGGGTTATGCCTTGAGGGAAGCTTCTTGTAGTCCTGTTTCATGCACCCTTGGCACTATAAGTCTTCCACCTTATGGTCACCTTAGTAAGGAAAGGAGAAAGATCCATGTGCCCTATATGAAGAGATATTCTATATGTTAAATCTATACTATGTTCATTAGCTTATCACACAATAGTTTTATTTGTTAATATTTATGAATAGTGATGGTTAACTGGAATAATTTGATAATTATTTTTGAATGATTCAATCATTTATGCCTAACTTGTACTAATTTATCAAATTTAGGTAAAGTGGTAAGGACGGGTTCATTACATTTACCAACCACAAGTCAACTATACTTAAGTGTCCAAAATCACATCAAGTCCATGATGTTTAGAGCATTGATCTATCAAGTCCATGATATTCACCAAGTGCTCAGTGTAATGGTCTATCGACATCAAGTCTATGATGTCCACCAACAAAATGAGATTTGGATCCCTGATCCATAAGATATCAAGTCCATGATATCATGAGCATTGGTCTAACGAATATCAAGTCCATGATGCCCACCAACTACTCAGCAATGGATCCTTGATCCATGGGAAGATTATCAAATCCAAATCTCTAATTCATCAAATGAATCATCAAAATCTTATCTCATGAATCCACAGAAGCATAAGATAACCATCATAAATCTTATCTTATGAATCTTCATAAGTATAAGAGTAATTGTAATTAAATCTTATTTACATAAGAATATCAAGAATGAGAACATGAACCCATATATGCATAACCAATGTACATATCCAAATGTAGCTCTCTCATAGATCAAGCATATTTAAACCATGAATATAGGAAGCATGTTTACATATATGCAAAAAGTAAGCCAATGTAATGCAACATGAGACATCACTCAATGTGAAGTAGATTTGATAATATAATGTATACCAGTGAGGAGTACGATCCATTCATACAATTACAAAATATATGCCAATATGCAGCCAAAGTAAAGTGACATACATAAATTAAGTTAAATATGGGTGAACCCACAATAGTGGGTTACACTTTTTAACCTGAACAAACACTGAACTCTACATTTGAGAAAATTTTTTGGATTCGGATGCATATTGTCGTTGAAACCGCTCGAAATTGGAGGATGAAGTAAATTAGAGTCTTTTAAGATTCTCTCTCTCTCTCTCTCTCTCTCTCTCTCTCTCTCTCTCTCTCTCTATATATATATATATATATATATATATATATATATATATATATATATATATATATATTATATATATATATATATATATTTGAATTTATTTGAATACTTTTTTCTTTCTCCCATGAAAACTTGTATGGTGTTGAAAACGTCATTTTCAAATAGGTAACATTGTTTTCATAGAGCATAACTTTTTTTGTAAAATAGATATGGATGCGATTCTTCAAATTTAGTTTTGTAACATCCATATGGAGGGCATGCAATTGGTTTGATGACATTATCACTATTATTGCATATTTTATTAATGTTTGAAGTTGACTAAACCAAAATTTTGACCTACCTTGACTACATAGCTTATAACTTATTGTGTATTTATCGAATTTCAATTATTATTTTTTTAATAGAAATTACACTCGAATATGGAAGGCATTGTTATTTTTCATAAAAAAATTCCTTATTTTACTATTTTTCATTGAACATCAAACTCAGAGGTTTATATTTGATAAAAAACCTACATTCATTTAATGTCAAAAATCATACACTTAATAAATTTAAAAATAGTCAAATATATAATCATTAGAAACCTAGTTCTGAGTACTTATTGTATGCAAAAGGACATCTTTTTATTCATCCATTTGATGAATGCGCTTGAGGCCAGAAGCCATGAAATTCTTAGAATTTCTTGAAAACTTGATACCATCTCCCATTTTAGGTACTTTAGATAGAAAGTACTGACTTTTGATCGAAAGTAATTTCTATCAAAAGTACTTTGGCAAAAAATGCAAACTTTAGTCAATACTAAGGGACTTTCAATCAAAACCAATGTCGACCTTTTTGGTGGCATTTTCACGTAATTAGAATTTGGTATAAATAAATGTATATTTTTTTCATTTCATAAATCTAAAAGCTATGAAATAATTTGTATTTAGGAGAAGGAAGACATTTTGGCACAGAATAATTTTCTAAGTTGTAATGGGAAATAAAAAGAGAAGGTTAAACAAAAGTACATGACATTATTCAGAAGAGACTGAACAAAGACTATGTGAAGAATCACAAAAAAGATATCATCATCGGAATCAAGGTATGTCTAAGATGTCTCTAGATAGATATATTTGAGTTGATGGTCAAGACTTGTCTTAATGTTCATGTAAATGTGATATTGTACAAGTCTATTAGACTTAACTAGACCTATTTGGACTAATAAGACTTATTAGGACTAATTAGGACCTATTCTAGGACTATTAGGACCCAATTAGAATAAATGAGAACCAATTATCACCTCATTAGACTCAATTAGGACTAATTAGGACTTAATAGGACCTATTAGGACTAATTAGGACTAATTAGGGCCTATTAGGACCTATTAGGACTAATTAGGACCTATTAGGACCTATTAGAACCTAATTAGGACTAATTAGGACCTATTGGGACTAATTAGGATCTAATAGGACCTATTAGGACTAATTAGGACCTAATAGGATCTATTAGGACCTATTACGACTAATTAGGACCTATTAGCACCTATTAGCACCTAATTAGGACTATTTAGGACCTATTAGAACATAATTAGAACGTATATGAACCTAATAATTCCTAATAGGACCTATTAGGACTAATTAGGACCTAATAGGACCTATTAGAACTAATTAAGACCTAATAGGACCTAGTTAGGACCTATTAGGACTAATTAGGACCTATTAGAACCTATATGAACCTAATTAGAACCTATAAGGACCTGTTAAAAACCTAATTAGAACCTATATGAACCCTAATAATACCTAATAGGACCTATTAGGACTAATTAGGACCTAATAGGACCTATTAGGACTAATTAGGACCTATTAGGACCTATTAGGACATATTAGGATGAATTAGGACCTATTAGGACTAATTAGGACCTATTAGGACCTATTAGGACTAATTAGGACCTATCAGGACCTATTAGAACCTAATTAGGACTAATTAGGACCTATTAGGATTGATTAGAACCAATTAGACTTAATTAGGACCTAACATGACCTACTAAATTCAATTAGGACTAATTAGACTCAATTAGGACCAATTAGGACCTAATATGACCTATTAGACTCAATTAGGACCAATTAGGACCTAATATGACCTATTAGACTCAATTAGGGCCAATTAGGACCTAATATGGACAATTATGACCTAACATGACCTATTAGACTCAATTAGGACTAATTCTAGACTTAGTTAGGATTGGTTAAGACCTAATATGGAACAACTAGACTCAATTAGGAGGTCAACTAGACTCAATTATGACCAATTAGGAACAATTAGGATCTAATTAGGACCTATTAGATTCAATTATGACCTATTAGATCCAATTATAGTCAATTAAGATGAATTAGGACCTAGTATGACCTATTAGACTCAATTAGGACCACCCAGACTCAATTATGACCAACTAGACTCAATTAGGACCAATATGGACCTAACTAGACTCAATTAGGACAACTAGACACAATTATGACCAATTAAGACCTAATTAGGACCTATTAAATTCAATTATGACCTATTAGATCTAATTATACTCAATTATGACCAATTAGGACCTAATTAGGACCTATTAGGACCTAACTGACCTACTAAACTCAATTAGTACTAATTAGACTCAATTAGGACCAATTAGGACCTAATAGGGACCAATTAGGACCTAATATGACCTATTAGACTCAATTAGGACAAACTAGACTCAATTAGGACTAATTAAACTTAATTAGCACTAGTTAGGACCTAATATGGACCAACTAGACTCAATTAGGAGGTCAACTAGACTCAATTATGACCAATTAGGAACAATTAGGACCTATTAGATTCAATTATGACCTATTAGATCCAATTATAGTCAATTAGGACCAATTAAGACCTAATATGACCTATTAGACTCAATTAGGACCACCTAGACTCAATTAGGGACCAACATGGACCAACTAGACTCAATTAGGACCAACTAGACACAATTATGACCAATTAGGACCTAATTAGGACCTATTAGATTCAACTATGAACTATTAGATCTAATTATACTCAATTAGGACCAATTAGGACCAATTACGACCTAATATGGACCAACTAGACTCAATTAGGACCAACTAGACACAATTACGATCAATTAGGACCTAATTAAGACCTATTAGGACCTAACAATGACCTACTAAACTCAATTAGGACTAATTAGACTCAATTAGGACCAATTAGGATGTATTAGGATGTAACATAATGATGAAGGGTGCTCCCCTAATACCACAAACACATAATAGAAATAGAGAAACGAACAACAATAATATGCAATAACAAAAAATTGGCTTCTTATTATCTTCACAAATGTGGAATTACAAACTTTTAGAATTACAATATGCAAAGCTACATGGGCATTCCCTTACAATATTCTATAGGATAAAAGCATCGAATCAATACCCAGATGTACTACCCAGAACTACCCTAGACAACACTACAGACCTTCTTTATATAGGCAATTTCCACCACCCGAGAATGTTCTAGAAATTTAGCCCTTAGGGCCGACCAAACTTAGAACTATTTTATTTTACAATTTATTACATCAAAGTTGGCTCAAAATGAGTTTTGAAACCCATAACATAAATTTTGAAGAAAAATTATTTTCTAGCATTTCAGGTGACCCCAACATCCGAAGACCATAAGTCATCGCCCCTTGACCCGATTGGCTATTATAACACCATTCTGGAAATGCCATGATGTGCTCTACAAGCTTGACCCACGCAACACGCTCATCACCCAAATTTTCAACCTCATCCAAGGCCTCTAAAGCCTTCAAAACTGAGTTCAAAGTTTTTGTACCCTACTGCCAATACCGAAAATCTTCAATATCTTCAAAACTAGACCTGATCTAGCCATGAAACTTTTCTGGTAGCTGATATGATTGAGATGAACCTCCACATGTAAAATTGGAACATTCTGAGATCGTAAGACCAACTTACTAAAAATAGCAAGTTTCCATAAATAGCAACTCTGCACAAGATAGCCCTTATTGAATACAAAAATAGAACTATTTTTTGATGATGCAAGATTGCTTTTACACCCAAGATGCTCCTGCATCAGACACCCAGGGTAATTTGAGAAGTGACCCTGTCACGACTCAGGGTGTGCAGAGGAAAACCAAGGTGGTTAACCTCCTCCTTTGTTAGCCATGATGAATCTTCAATAGGTCATCCTTTCCATTTGACCAAATATTCTTCATATGTCCTATTCCTTGTGCTTCTGCCAACACGACTGTCCAGTATGTCTTCAATCTCCTTGATATCTGAACTGGTTGCATGAATACTCCACTGTGCTACTGAAACCTCCTCTTCAACACCTCCTTCATGATACTCTATCAAATCTAAAATGTTAAACACTAGTGAAATATTTAGCTCAGTAGGCAATCCTACCCTCATATGCATTTCCTGAATCATGCTTCTTCAGTATCTTACATGGTCTAAACTTCTTCATTTTTAGCTTGTTATATGTACCAACTGGAAACCGCTCCTTCCGCAAATGAACCATGACTTCATCCCCAACCTGAAATTCCTTATGCCTCCTTTTCTCATCTGCCTTAGTCTTATACTACACATTCATCTTGGTAATATGCTTCCTCACCTCCTCATGGATGTTCTTCAAATATTCTGTAAAATCCTCAGCTTCAGCACTACTTATTTCTCCTTTATCTATCTTTCTCAACTAAGATGCATTTCTTGGACTACTTCATATACAATCTAAAATGGTGATTTACCAATGCTCCTATTGACAAAATTATTGTATACAAATTCTACCTATGGGAAAATCAAATCCCATCCTATTGGTTTATCTCCAACCAAACATCTTAGTAGATTTCCCAAACTTCTATTCACCACCTCTGTCTGTCCATCAGTCTGTGGATGATGTGATGAACTAAACTTCAAATCTATCTTCAACTTCTTCCACAATGTCCACCAGAAATATCCAACAAACTTAGTATCTCGATCTGAAACTATGGTCTTTGGAAAACCGTGTAGCCTCACCACTTCTTTGAAAAACAATTCTGCTACATGAACAACATCATTAATCTTCTTGTAGGGAATGAAATGTGCCATTTTTTAAAAATCTGTCAACTACTACAAAAATTGAATCATGTCCCCCATTGTGTCATCGGTAAACCAAGAACAAAGTCCATACTGATATCCTCCAAGGCTTCTCTGGTATAGGTAATGGCTGATACAACCCTATATTTTGCTTCACTCCTTTCCCCATATGACATACTTTGCAACTCTATACAAATTTTCTTCACATCTTGCTGCAATTGTGGCCAATAATAATTCTCACCAACCAAAGCAAGGGTTTTATCATAACCAAAATGTCCAGCCAGTCCTCCACTATCCTTCTCCTTGATGAGATTCTCCCTCATAGAACTTCATGGAATGCACAACTGACTCCCTCTGAATAGCATATCATCTTGGATGATAAAATCCAGCCATTTCATCCTGTCTAGAGTAACAGGTTCTGTATAAGCTTTCCAAGCCTCACCAAAATCAGGATCTTCTGGATACAAATTCTTGAGTTCCTTGAACCCAAGCACTTCAATCTGCATCTTTGTTAGAAATAGTTGCCTTCTGCTAAGAGCATCCCCAACCCTATTAGACTTTCCACTCTTGTGTTTCAAAACAAATGTATAACTCTGCAAAAACTCAACCCATTTCAAATGCCTCTGATTCAACTTTCCTTGACTATTCAATATTGCAACGCTTGATGATCAGTATACAAAACAAACTCATTAGGAAGCAGATAATGTCTCCACTTCTTTAATGCCTGAACTATAGAATAAAATTCCTGATCATAGATAGAATATTTTCTCTTGCCATTATTTAACTTCTCACTGAAATAAGCAACAGGTTTACCTTGTTGGCTCATAACAGCTCCTATTGCAGTACCACTAGCATCACGATCTACTTGAAACACCTTATTAAAATTTGAAGTGCTAAAATAGGTTGTTCTATAACTTTTTGTTTCAACAATTGAAAACTCTTTTCTGCCCCATTAGTCCACTTAAACTCTTTTCTATCCCCTCTCATTATTTCAGTCAAGGCTCCACAAATACTGCTAAAATTTTTGATAAACTTTCTATAAAAGCTAGCCAAACCATGAAAAGATCTTACCTCAGTAGCACTCCTTAGAGTAGGCCATTCAAGGATAGCCTGTACCTTCTTTGGGTCTATTTTTAGACCTTCTGCTAAAACTACAAATCCCAAATACACTAACTCTTTCTTCACAAAACTACACTTCTTCAAATTAATCAACAATTTCTCATCTCTCAACTTCTCAAACACTATACGAATATGCATCATATGTTCCTCCAATATCTTGCTAAAAATCAAAATATCATCTAGGTAAACAATGACAAACTTACCCAAAAATTCTTTCAGAACCTCGTTCATGAGCCGCATGAAAGTGCTCGGTGCATTGGTTAACCCAAAAGGCATGACTAACCAATCATACAGTGCTTCCTTTGTCTTGAAGGTAGTCTTCCATTCATCTCCTTCTCTGATCTGAATCTAGTGATATCCACTCTTCAGATCTATCTTTGAAAAATACACAGCTCCACTCAAACAGTCCATAATATCATCCATTCGTGGCAATGGAAACCTATACTTGATTATGATCTTATTTATTTCTCTAGAATCTGTACACATCCTCCATTCTCCATTCTTCTTTGGTGCTAATACTACTAGTACAACACATGGACTCAGGCTCTCCCAAATCAATCTCTTCTATAACAACTCATGTACTTGTCTGTTCAACTCTTCACTTTCTACTGGTGTCATTCTATATGCTGCCTTGTTTGACAAAATGGCTCCTAGAATCAAATCCATCTAATGAGTGACTTTCCTTATGGGTGGTAATCCATCAGGTACATTATCAGATACAATATCCTGAAACTCATTCAACAAATCTGTAACCTCTACAGGTACATCCTCTACTTCTTCTTTACCAACTTTTGGAATTAAAGAAAAAGACACATGCTCATGCCTCATACCATCTAGGAATTTTCTTCCATCAACAAATGTTATTCTTGCATTACCACATACCTTTTCTTCGGTCTCCTTCAATGGCTTTAGCTTATGTCGCACTCCATCCTTTGTCAGGGAATAGGTATTTGCATGACCATAATATACAACACATTTGTCAAACTACCATGGTCTACCCAACAACATATGACATGCATCCATAGAGCTGATATCACATAGTACCTCATCTTGGTACCCGCCGATCTTGAACTTTACTAGGCACTATTCACTGACCATGACCTTGTGGTCATCCTGCACCCAGTCAATCCGATATGGATGTGGGTGTTTCTACCTCTTGAGCTTCAACTTTGTCACCATCTCTTCTGACACCAAATTGCTAGTGCTTCCACTATCAATAATCACATCACAACATTTACCCTCACACTTGCATCTAGTGTGAAATAGGCTCCTCCTTTGTTTAGGTTCATTCTCACCACTCAGCAAGACTCTTTTGTTAATTAGCATTTCTCCTCTTTTAGCATCTTCAGAATTTGATGATCGAGCATCTTCATCTACATGTCCAACTTTGGCCTGGCCTTCATTTCTACTGTCTATTCTGCCTTGGCACTAAGGACATTCAAATGCCCTATGACCACCTTCTTCACAGTGAAAACATGTTCCACGGAAGCCTCATCTTCCAGATCCTTGTCCTCTTCCTCTTCCTCTCTGATCTCTATTACTCTGATCTTGGAAATGATTGGAATTATTTTCTCTCTGATTCTAACTACTACTAGCCTCATCCTTCTTTTTTGGATCTTCATTTCAGCCACCATATGACCATCCACCAGATCTTCCACCAGGACCTCTTCCATTTTGTCTGCTCTCAAACTTCTTGTTCAACTTTTCCTCTACTTTTAGGGAAAACTGCTATGCCTCCTCAATACTATTCATTCGAACCAGATTCAACTCCTCCTAAATGCTTGGCCTTAACCCATTAAGGTATTAGGCAACTTTCTCCTTATCAGCTTCTGTATGGCCTGTTCTGATGAGGAGTCGATAGAACTCCTCTGTATACTCCTGAACAGATCTTCTGCTTGCTTCAAACTTTGCATTTTCTTTAGTAGGTCAAGCTCATAATCAACAGGAATGAACTGTGGCTTCAATTTATCCACCATTTGATCCCATCTTGTGATTTTATCTTTTCCTCTTCTATTTCGCTCCAACTGAATTTCTTGCCACTAGATCTTCGCATGACCTTTCATTCTGGCCTTCACAAATTTGACCCTATTAGGATCCTCAACATCTTCATACTCAAAATATTCCCCACATTCATTGATCTAGTCGATCAATTCCTCTAGGTTAAGATTTCTAGAAAATGTAGGAACCTCAATATTAGGTCTTTTCCCAATCTTGAAAATCACCTGAAAAAATTTTTCTTCCTCCTGGTTCACAATTTCAGCTTCTCCTTCCAAATATTCTTCTTTGGCTTCATCCTCGCTTTCATCTCTTCTTGCAATGCTCGCACTTGTCTCTGCAGCTCTCTAACCTCAGGTGTCACAGCACCAGCTCTTCCACCACATTCTCTTCGTGGAGGCATTTTCATGATGCGCGCTGAAACCCTAACCACAGTCATGGTGCAAACTGCCTCATAGTCGGTGATCTATTTACACACTCAAGAACTTGGCTCTGATAATACTTGATGAAGGGTGCTCCCCTTAATACCACAAGCACATAACAGAAATAGAGAAACAAAAATAATATGCAAGAATAGAAAATTGGCTTCTTATTATCTCCACAAATGTGGAATTACAAACTTTTAGAATTATAATATCCAAAGCCATATGGGCATTCCCTTACAATATTCTTTAGGACAAAGTCTCGAATCAATACCTATATCTACTACCCAAAACTTCCCTAGACAACACTACGGACCTTCTTTATATAGGAAATTTCCACCACCCCAGAAAGTTCTAGAAATTTAGCCCTTAGGGCCGACCAAACTTAGAATTATTTTATTTTACAATTTATTACATCAAAGTTGGCTCAAAATGAGTTTTGAAACCCAAGCAGAAATTTTGAAGAAAAATTATTAGTATTTGTGGAGCCTTGACTGAAACAATGAGGGGATAGAAAAGAGTTTAAGTGGACTAATGGGGCAGAAAAGAGTTTTCAGTTGTTGAAACAAAAAGTTACAGAACAACCTATTTTAGCACTTCCAAATTTTAATAAGGTGTTTCAAGTAGATTGTGATGCTAGTGGTACTGCAATAGGAGCTATTATGAGCGAAGAAGGTAAACCTATTTCTTATTTCAGTGAGAAGTTAAATGATGCCAAAAGAAAATATTCTATCTATGATCAGGAATTTTATGCTATAGTTTAGGCATTAAAGAAGTGGAGACATTATCTACTTCCTAAAGAGTTTGTTTTTTATACTGATCATCAAGCGTTGCAATATTTGAATAGTCAAGGAAAGTTGAATCAGAGGCATTCAAAATGGGTTGAGTTTTTGCAGAGTTATACATTTGTTTTGAAACACAGGAGTGGAAAGTCTAATAGGGTTGCAGATGCTCTTAGCAGAAGGCAACTATTGCTGACAGAGATGCAAATTGAAGTGGTTGGGTTCAAGGAACTCAAGAATTTGTATCTAGAGGATCCTAATTTTGGTGAAGCTTGGAAAGCTTGTACAGAACCTGTTACTCTAGACAGGATGAAATAGCTGGATTTTATCATCCAAGATGATATGCTATTCAAAGGGAGTCAGTTGTGCATTCCACAAAGTTCTATGAGGGAGAATCTCATCAAGGAGAAGGATAGTGGAGGATTGGCCGCACATTTTGGTCATGATAAAACCCTTACTTTGGTTGGTGAGAATTATTATTGGCCACAATTGCAAAAAGATGTGAAGAAGCTTGTATAGAGTTGCAGAGTATGTTAAATGGTGAAAGGAGTGAAGCAAAATATAGGGTTGTATCAGCCATTACCTATACTAGAGAATCCTTGGGAGGATATCAGTATGAAATTTGTTCTTGGTTTACCGAGGACACAACAGGGACATGACTCAATTTTTGTAGTAGTTGACAAATTTCCATAAATCCCTTCTGTAACAACTCATGTACTTGTCTATTTAACTCTTCACTTTCTACTGATGTCATTCTATGTGCTGCCTTGTTTGGCAAACTGGTTACTGGAATCAAATCCATATGATGACTAATTTTCCTTATGGGTGGTAATCCATCAGGAACATTATTAGATACAATATCTTGAAACTCATTCAACAAATCTACAACCTCTACAGGTACATCCTCTACTTCTTCTTTACCAACTTTTAGAATTAAAGAAAAACACACATGCTCATGCCTCATACCATCTAGGAATTTTCTTCCATCAACAAATGTTATTCTTGCATTACCACATACCTTTTCTTCAGTCTCCTTCTATGGCTTTAGCTTATGTCACACTCCATCCTTTGTCAGGGAATAGGTATTTGCACAACCATCATGTACAACACATTTTTCAAACTACCACGATCTACCCAACAACATATGACATGCATCCATAGAGATGATATCACATAGTACCTCATCTTGGTACCCCGCCAATCTTGAACTTTACCAGGCACTGTTCATTGACCATGACCTTGTGGTCATCCTGCACCCAAGTAATCTGATATGGATGTGGGTGTTTCTGTCTCTTGAGCTTCAACTTTGTCACCATCTCTTCTGACACCAAATTTTTAGTGCTTCCACTATCGATAATCACATCACAGCATTTACCCTCACACTTGCATCTAGTGCGAAACAGACTCCTCCTTTGTTCAGGTTCATTCTCACCACTCAGCAAGACTCTTTTGTTAATTAGCATTTCTCCTTTTTTAGTATCTTCAGAATTTGATGATCAAGACTAAGGTAGATGAGATCAGATCCAGGAGCATACTGGGTGTAAGAGCAATCTTGCATCACCCAAAAATATTTCTATTTTTGTATTCAATAAGGGCTATCTTGTGCATCGAAAATCTTCAATATCTTCAAAACTAGACCTGATCTAGCCATGAAACTTTGTTGGCAGACTAATATGATTGAGATGAACCTCCACATGTAAAATTAGAACATTCTGAGATCGTAAGACCAACTTACTAAAAATAGAAAGTTTCCATAAATAGCAACTCTACACAAGATAGCCCTTATTGAATACAAAAATAGAAATATTTTTGGGTGATGCAAGATTTCTCTTACACCTAGGATGCTCGTACATCACATAACCTACTAAACTCAATTAGGACCAATTAGACTCAATTGGGACCAATTTTAGGACCTAATATGGACCAATTGAGACCTAACGTCACCTATTATACTCAATTAGGACTAACTAGACTCAATTATGACCAATTAGGAACAATTAAGACCTATTAGATTCAATTATGACCTATTAGATCTAATTATAGTTAATTAGGACCAATTAAGACCTAATATGACCTATTAGACTTAGACTCAATTAGGACCAATTAGACTCAATTATAACCAATTAGGACCTAATATGGACCAATTAGGACCTACCATGACCTACTAAACTCAATTAGGGACAATTAGGACCAACTAGACATAATTATGACCAACCAAACTCAATTAAGACCAATATGGACCAACTAGACTCAATTAGGACCAACTAGACACAATTATGACCAATTAGTACCTATTAGATTCAATTATGACATATTAGATCTAAGTATACTCAATTAGGACCAATTAAGACCTAATATGGACCAACTAGACTCAATTACGACCAACCAGACACAATTATGACCAATTATGACCTAATTATGACCTATTAGGACCTAACATGACCTACTATACTCAATCAGGACTAACTAGACTCAATTAGGACCAATTAGGACTTATTATAACCTAACATGACCTACCAAACTCAATTAGGACTAATTAGACTCAATTAGGACCAATATGGGCCTAATATGACCTATTAGACTTAATTAGGACCAATTAGACTCAATTGGGACCAGTTTTAGGACCTAATATGGACCAATTAGGACCTAACATTCCCTATTAGACTCAATTAGGACTAGCTAGACTCAATTATGACCAATTAGGAATAATTAGGACCTATTAGATTCAATCATGACCTATTAGATCCAATTATAGTTAATTAGGACCGATTAAGACCTAATATGACCTATTAGAATCAATTAGCACCAATTACACTCAATTATGATCAATTAAGACCTAATATGGACAAATTAGGACTTACCATGACCTACTAAACTCAATTAGGACTAATTCGACTCAATTAGGACCAATTAGGACCAACTAGACACAATTATGACCAACTAGACTCAATTAGAACCAATATGGACCAACTAGACTCAATTAGGACCAACTAAACACAATTATGACCAATTAGGACCTAATAGATCTAAGTATACTCAATTAGGGCCAATTAAGACCTAATATGGACCAACTAGACTCAATTAGGACCAACTAGACATAATTATGACCAATTATGACCTAATTACGACTTATTAGGACCTAAAATGACCTACTATACTCAATTATGACTAATTAGACTCAATTATGACTAATTAGACTCAATTAGGACTAATTAGGACCTATTAAAACCTAACATGACCTACTAAACTCAATTAGGACTAATTAGACTCAATTAAGACCAATATGGACCTAATATGACCTATTAGACTCAATTAAGACCAATTAGACTCAATTGGGACTAATTTTAGGACCTAATATGGACCAATTAGGACCTAAAATGACCTATTAGACTCAATTAGGATGAACTAGACTCAATTATGACCAATTAGGAACAATTAGGACCTATTAGACTCAATTATGACCTATTAGATCCAATTATAGTTAATTAGGACCAATTCAGACCTAATATGACCTATTAGACTCAATTAGGAGCAAGTAGACTCAATTATGACCAATTAGGACCTAATATGGACCATTTAGGAGCTACCATGACCTACTAAGCTCAATTAGGACTAATTAGACTCAATTAGGACCAATTAGGACCAACTAGACACAATTATGACCAACTAGACTCAATTAGGACCAACTAGACACAATTATGACCAATTACGACCTATTAGATTCAATTATGACCTATTAGATCTAATTATACTCAATTAGGACCAATTAAGACCTAATATGGACCAACTAGACCTAATTAGGACCAACCAGACACAATTATGACCAATTAGGACCTAATTAGGAGCTATTAGGACCTAGGATGACCTACTAAACTCAATTAGGACTAATTAGACTCAATTAGGACCAATATGGACTAGCTAGACTCAATTAGGACCAACTAGACACAATTATGACCAATTAGAACCTATTAGATTCAATTATGACCTATTAGATCTAATTATACTTAATTAGGACCAATTAAGACCTAATATGGACCAACTAGACACAATTAGGACCAACTAGACACAATTATGACCAATTATGACCTAATTAGGACCTATTAAGACCTAACATGACCTAATAAACTCAATTAGTACTAATTAGACTCAATTAGGACCAATTAGACTCAATTGGGACCAATTAGGACCTAATATGGACCAATTAGGACCTAAAATGACCTATTAGACTCAATTGGGACTAACTAGACTCAATTATGACCAATTAGGAACAATTAGGACCTAATTAGGACCTATTAGATTCAATTATGACCTATTAGATCCAATTATAGTCAATTAGGACCAATTAGGACCTAATATGACCTATTATACCAACTTATACTAATTATGACCAATTTATACTTCATACATGTGTAGGAAATGCTCAAGAATCACAAGCTGAACAAACTGCCCAACCTTTAGAAGTTGGAGAAGGGTCATCACAAGCTCAACAAGCCCAACCTTCAGAAATTGGAGAAGGGACATCACAAGCTCAACAAGCCCAACCTTCAGAAGTTAGAGAAGGGTTATCACAAGCTCAACAAGCACAAGTCTCAGAATATCAAATAAGTACACATCTCTCTCTTTCTCTCACTGAATCTCTCAACTTAGTCACTGTCTCAATTTAGTCTCTTATTGGTGAATATACATTTTGCGTACATGTAGCCTTTGATGATGAAAATGTTGGACAAAGGGCATCCCAAGTTGATTCAACCCAAGGTCAAACAAGTATGTGTTTCTATCATTAATGTATAAATTATTATAGGTAGAACATGTTCAAGAGCTTGCAAATACATATTTCATGAAGGTCCCCTTGAGATGAGATATTAAGATTTTTTATTTTATTTTATTTGCAGTGGAAGTGCAAGAAACATATGTGAATGATAGTCTACTCCAACAGTCAAAGAGAAAAATTAATCGTAAAAGCATAGATCATTTAATTGAAATGGATGTGGAAAAATTGAGAGATTATGCTAAACAACCCATAAATATTATGAAGAGGGCATTGAATAAAAATTCTAAGCAAATAATGAAATAATTTGAGAATCTTGGTACACTTGAAAAAACTCAACTATTATCAATTACACTTCTTAAAGATGAGTTAAAAGATCCATTAAAATTATTGGGTGTAGATGCAAGTTTGAAAAAGTTAAAATCAAGTAACGTACAAAAAAATATTGTTGACAGTGTTAAGGAAGGTTTACATTCCATTGGGAAAACAAGTAGATCTATAGATAGGTCCATTTCAAGAAGAGTGATACTGACATCTATTTTAAATAAAAACATGTCCCAAAGAAGACAAATTTATTCACTTTCATCTCATATCAGGTACAGTAGGAAGACAATGACACACTATTTGAAAAGAAGAATCAATTTGGATGATACTACATTGGAAGGTAATTGGCCACTAATATGTAGAGCTCCTCTGTCTGATAGAATTAATGAAATAGTTAGGAATTTAGTTACATCATTTTGGACTGATCATACTTGTCCTTCACCAAATACAAGAGATGTTATCAAGAAGAGGACTGGGCCTAAGGAATATTTCCAGCACACAAAACATTGGTTGGACACCACACAACATGAATTGTATCTCTCATTTTGTAACTCAAATCCTGACATTAAGATTGGACAAATAATGTTTGAAAGATTAAAGCCATTTTTTGTAAAGATAAATAAATCTTTTGAAACTTTTTGTTGTCGATATCACATTGAATTTGATCTCTACTACCAAGGGTTTAGAAAGATGATAGAAGAAAGTGGTGGTTCTCAAAATGATTTTCCTAAACGTCCAAGTCAATTCATAACATCAATCTTATGTAACAAATCAATTGATCATGAAATACCTGAAATAGATTGCATAAGAGGAATTTGTCAAACATGTGGGGATTTGGCTAAATTTCCTTTGAGACTTGAAGATACTGACATGGTGAGGATGATAAAATGCAAGAGATACAAGTACATAAAGTCTGAAACAAAAGTCGGGAAAGAATCAAGAAGGTTGGAATATGTAGAAGATGAGATACCTGTTGCAACATTTATGGAGAATTTTCATAAATTGATTCAACCATACATACGACATGTTTTTTTCCCTAAACAGTAGGTAGAACAATTTCAAATACAAAAAGAATCTTTTCTAGTTGGAACAATTTATTGGTTGTTCATTTGCAGAGAACTACTCCTTTGTATCTC
>BSBK01014384.1:0-26403 GCA_027943335.1 Chamaecyparis obtusa | reverse complement strand
ATGCAACCCTACTATAACTATATTAGCAGCCGGGGCGGTGGTGCCCAACCCCATCATCCCCCTTACTATTCTACGGGGTTAAGTCGGTTCAATGCCTACTGTATCGGAATGGTATACTGCCGACACAGGTGCCCCAGATCCGTTTGAGGGAGCGGGAGAGTTGTCACGAATCGAATCGCCAGCGGGGGAGAACGAATTGTTTCAATGCCAAATGGAACGCACAGTCTTCTTGTCCATATCGTTTTCTAATGCCCAACTGCCGTCTTATAATAGTAGGGGCCCCTTCTAATTATAGGACCGTGCAGAACTCTATTTCCCGCATTCAAGACCTCTTGCCCGGTAGTCAAATAAGGGTTGTTACACGTTACAAGCCGGGGGGGGTTCTCATTTTCCATCTCTTCGTTGACGCCCAAACGACCCTTTCAAACACGAATCTTCAAGCTCTCATCCCGTCTATGTTCCCGCCCTACTATCTATAAGGGCCCCGTGAACGATATTGATGTGAAGTTTCCCAAAGATCTGTCGCCATAGAATAGTAGGGGAAAACAAAGAAGAAAAAGAAACAGTAGCCCTATGCCCCCCTTTATAATAGTAGGGCCTTTCTAGAGTACAGCCCTCAACTTATCCGAGTCTCCGGTCCCCCGGGCCGCTTTGACTTCAAACAAAGGTTCTTCAATACAACAACTAAGAAAGGGGGGTGCTTTAATTAAAGGTGCTGGTGGTGCAAGGAATGATGAAATACCAAACCCAGGCGCTGGTGCAAAGCCCAGTGGTGCAGGTGGCGGTTCTGATAGTGGTGCTAGTGGCCATATAGATAGAGGGCTGGATCGACTGCCCCTTTATAATAGTAGGCTACTTTGACTGGTACTTAGACCGGATCAGCTTCTAGCTCTACTTCTGTAAGGTCTGGATCCCGGTCAACAAGGTAAACTACTGAGTCCCTTTACCCTTTACCCTTTCTAATATAGGGGTAGGGGTAGGGCAGAATCAACAGCGTAATCGACAGCCCCATAGAATTGCCCTTTTTTATAGCCCGGGGCAACTGGAGAAAAGTCTGAATAAACTGCTTAAACGACAGGAACAACTGCTTCATCTGGACCTGCTACCTTTGCTTCTGTTACCCTTGCATCTGCGCATGATGTATCCATATATTATGCTACCCTTGCTCTCTATGCCCCTACTATTCTAAAGGGGGTGCTGGATAAACTGCTACTATATCTACTGCTGCTGGCCATATAGATAGAGGGCTCGGTCAACATCTAGCTATGGATCTGGAACTGGATCCGGAAATGGAACCGGACGAAGGGAAGCTAGAACTGGATCACTCAAAGCATAAACTGCTGGACCCCATAATTTGAGTCAAAATCATAAACAACAGAACCCCCTACCATTCTATAGGCTGCTGAGTCACCAACTGTAGAATTGACTGCTTAATCTGGTCCTAGCTATGCTCCTTCCCCTGCTACTGATGCTTCCACGTCCCCTTAAATGAAAGTAGGGCATCCGCTGAATAAACTGATAAACCACTGCCCATAGAATTTTCATTTTAAGGGGCTGCTGGATCCCCATATAGATAGAGGGCTGGTGGGTAGGGATGTGCCCCTACTATTGCCCTTTTTTATAGCCGGCTCGCTATGAATGAATGAATGAAAGCACGCATATTATTTCTATATGATGCACCTTGGGTCAATTCGATATATTATTTCAATACCCCTGCCCCCCCTGTTACTACAAATGTTCCCCTTTTATTCCCTTTTTATAAGGTAGCTAGCCATGAGGGGAGCGCTGTTTCGGTTGGGTCTGTTGGTCGGTAGCTTGGACGGCGTCAAACATAGGTCGGATTTGGTTCGATATTCTTCCCAACGTGGATCTAGTCCCTACTCTCATGCGGCCGTGATCCTAGGTATGTGAAGCATCCTGATCCGGGCATGCGTAAAAGTGAGTGGGCTCCGCGTGATATCATGTTTCAACCTCTCTCTTCTTCTATTCGGTAGGGGCAGTCTGGGATCAACGTATATATATAAGGGTTGCCCCACTATCACTTAACGCATTAACCCACATAAGGGAGCTTCGTATCTATGCAAAAATGAGAAGATGGGGGCACAATCATCTGAATTCCAAGCTGACGGACGCTTTAACTTAATGAGATCCACTGGTCTGCCCAAAGCTCTTACTCCACGCGGTATTAAGGCCTAGGATATAAGCCAACTCAGCTAAATTATGAGATGGACCTATGCTTGTGCCCCTTACTATTCTACGGGCAAACCAATAAGTAGTGATAAATGCCGGAGAAAAATGAGAAACTATAGAATAGAATAGAATAGAAGGAGCCCTACCCATCTTTTCGTACGATTGTGGCATGTCTTTCGTACCGGTTCCTGCCACTCCTATATGTAGATAGAATGCCCTACGGGCGATTTGTGAAGTTTGTGCTGTCTTTTGTATACCTGTATATATATAGCAGTCCGGCCCGGCATTTTATCCAACCCAACGAAGAGTGTTTGCTGCGATTACTACTACTCTAGCGCTCCTAGCCCCGCCCTATTATTATAAGGCCTTAGCTAACCTAGTGTCTCCTGTCTCGACTAACCCCCACTTTGACTACCATAGTCCTGCTCCCACTATCTTAGTCTACTATAGTCCTGCTCCCCGAATAACTTAATAATCGTTCAAGATTGCCGCGAGTCTCCTGTATAGTTCTATGGGTAGTGCTCTGAATCTGCGTTGTTATAGACTGTAGGTAGCGGCCTGTTGCTTTGTGAGATCGATCGACCCATCAAGTCGTAGGAGTTTCTCAGTCTGAATCCGAAGCTGCATTCTGTAGCTATGGATCGTTGACCCCCTACTATTATAAGGGGCTTTAACTCTGCGATCATTAATAACTTATAGATCGCCCTATTATTATAAGGGGCTGCTGTGCGGGCACCCGATCAATTTTTGAGTGATTTCTTCCTACTCGGCGTTACTGCTGCTCTCCACTGGTTGATCCGCTGAGATGTGCAATCCGCTCCGGTGATTGATTGGCCCTTATATCTATCAGGCCCTGTTCACTTCGTGGTGAGACGTCCCCCCCCTGCTCACAGTGAAATGGTGGTAGCCCCTACTATTCGCCAGGGGCAAGAAGTGAGATCGCCCCCGCATATAATATAGGGCGCGTCAGGATCCTATTCATCAATTAGCACTGTTCCTACTTTCTGTACATGCCCAGAGGATAGTTCCGGGTAACGCAAAGACAAAGACATCAACGGCAGAGGTTGTGAAGGCAAAGGAAGCTAGAAAGGCATCTGCCCCTACTATTTGAAGGGCGGGGAGATCCTGTTCCCGTACGTAGTGTATGCATATTTTCTAGTTGCAGAGTTAGAAGCAGTGGTTTCCCCGTAGGGCGAAGAAAGTAGAGGCAATAGACCGAGTGGCAGATCCGGAACACATAAGCCGTCGCCCTTCAAATATACGGGGGCCGCGGTCATGCTTACTGATCGATGGCCCCCTACTATTATAAAGGGGGGGCCTTCAAATAGTAGGGCACCACCCATGAACAGGAATGATCGGGCCCTACTCTCTACAGGCATCCGGACATATGCGCCTATATTAGAAAGGGCAACCGACAAGTAAAGTGAGGTGGGAGGATAGGCCCTGGCCTTCCTTATTCAGATTGCGGAAAGACAACATTTATGGAAAGACAACATTGAAGTGAAATGAGGTGGGCTGACGGCACAACAAGGAATGGAGTAGGTTTGCATGGGTGGCTCCGTTGGTCTTGCTGGAGACTGTTGCCCTTTTCGGCCATGAATAGAAAAAATAGAAAGATTCCCCTACTATTAAAGGGGCATGGGCCCTACTATTATATGCGGCCAGTGTTGGAAAGATTTGCACAAGTAAGGGCGTGACACGACTGAATCGACTATTCGATGTGGTCTCCTCTGGTCGCTTAGGAGACAGAAAGGCAGATCCGTGATGCGTGGGCATATTGGTGTTAAGGGGGTGGAAGGTGGGCTACAGTCGCGTTAGCGACCCCCCGGCAGTTCGACGATCTGTGTTTGGTCTGGATCGAGGGCTTACTATGGCTCAGCTGGAAGGAACAGGAAGACACGCCCCCTTTATAATATAGGGGCATCGATGGCCATAGAATTTTAGGGCACTGGCATGAGCAATGGCGTGATGGGAATGCCTTAGATATAGTAGGGCGAATTGGGATGGTTTAATGAAAGGTTCTTGTTATCTCCCTTAGAATAGTAGGGGACTCTGACTCCTCTTTCTTCTACTGTTCTTCCTAACTATATAAAAAAGGGCCCCCGGCCCATCTGATCTCGTTTCTTGCCTTGCCCCGCCCTCCCGGCCAACGGGAGAGGGGGAGGGCGCCCCTATCCATAGTAGGGCGATCGGAGATAGCCGGCCGATAGGGGAGCCCCGGAGGGGCATTGGATGTATCGTCAGGGTCGAATCGTTCGGTTGCAGAGAATAGATCCCTTCCCCGGTCCCTCCAATCGACGGGGTAGGCAGGTACTATGGATCCTCTGACTCCCAATCAGGGTCGCCTTCACCCCCTTAGAATAGTAGGGAACGCCCTACAATTCTATGGGCCCTACCATTCTCTAGGGAGGGATAACCTTGTGTTGGGTCTCGCCGGTGTTGCCTGTAGGTCGCAATACGCTCCGAGATGGCCGTCTGTCTCTTGTCCCCCCTAGGTGGGTAATCCGCTCCCCGGCCTCTGCTGGCTGCGTCTGGCCCGTCCCCTAGGCACCCTCGGAAGGCGGGGAGTGTTACAACGTACGGTTGCCCCATATATAGATAGGGCGGTTGCAGGGTTTGGTGGCCCGAAATGGACTCGGCTTCGCCTTTCTCGCTCGCCCTATTATTGAAAGGGCTCGCGTTCCTCATCTCTAAAAGCATCAGGCTCGCGAGGCGCCTCGCTCTTGCGACATGCTATGCTCCCCTTCTCCGTTCTCGAGGAAGGGTGGGTCCCATGCTCACGCACAACTATAGATAGTTGTATCCCTACAGGGTCGTTCGTGTAGGCCGCCCTACCTAAACCAATCATCATATCGGTCCCTAAGCCCCATTGCTGGAAAGGCTCGGCTTCAGAACCGTACGTGAAGCTTCCGCCTCATACGGCTCCTCTCGGGATCGGAGATCTTCGTTGGCTCCGGGATACGGGGAGTCCGAGACTGTTGCACGCCCCCCCCTCTATAGAAATTAGTTCAACTAGAAACCCTTAGAATAGTAGGGCAATCAACCCACAGAAAGAACTCCCTCCTGCCCCGCAACTCTAGTTCCCCGACCCCCGAACCCGGGCTTTCTATGCTTTCGTACCCCACGCGAATAGAAAGAACTATAGTTGGGGCGGCGCGGAGTTCTGCTAAGCTTTCTCGCTCCCCTTCCAAGACCTCTAGTTGGGGAAGACTGGGGCCGGGCCTTGGGCTGCCAGATCCATGAGCCCTACGGGCACCTCTGCATTCAGGACGATATCGGTTCCCGGCCTACCTATAGTTGAATCAGAGGGGCGGCAGGCGTGTCGGGGTTGCCCTTTTTTATATAGTTCGCAGGGGTTGGGGAATGATGACGTGAGCGATTGGCCTTCCCTCCTCGTCCTATCGGTCGCCCTACCAGAGCACAGATCTAGGATATATGCAGGCCACCGAACCAGTCTGCTTGCATGGGGAAAAACCACTGCTCAACCAGTGCTGCCCTTTATAATATAGGGCCTGGCTCGATCCGATGCCCCGCATATAATATAGGGCCCATGCCGGTATCGAAGGCGAGAACAATTCAAGCCGGGTCGCTAAACTCCTCCAACCAGCATGTACGTAAATCGGCCCTTTTTTCTATAGTGGGCAGATGATGTGTTCATAAAACAAGGCGAGGTTGAGGCCTCCTTTGCCCCGGGGAGCGGGGCCTTTTTTCTATAGTGGGCTCCAGGTTTTTTTTGACCAATATAGAGCTATAATTCCCCATGAACCATAGGGGCTCGCTCGGAAAATGTTGACGGGCTCGCCCCATAACCTTCATCCTCCACCCCCTCTATATAATTGAGGCCCTTTACTATATAGGGGCCGCCCACCACTACCATAGAATAGTAGGGGCCCCCACTGCATGCAGGTTATCCCTGCATGCAGCCCTACTATTCGGCAAGGCACTGCATGTTATCAGGGAGAACATGCAGCCCTACTATTCGGCAAGGCACTGCATGTTATCAGGGAGAACATGCAGGGGGGGATGGGTGGATTAATTGAGGCCCCTGGAGAGAACTGTTTGCCCTATATTATAAAGGCCAATGTCCCTCTATTCACGGTGAGAGGGACATTGGATACTGACCCCTATCCACCCTATCCAAACCGCCGAGTAGGGACTAAACTACACTATAGAAGGAGGGGGGAGGGGGCGGATCTATATTATATATGTAATACAAATCTCTCCCCAAGCAGATAGATCCGATCTATGATCTATCCATTAGTGCAAGCAGCGGCCCGCCCCCATCTCGACCAATGGATAGGGAGAGCAGGTCGAGAGAGAGGGGAAGCCTACCTCCACTCATGGCCTATATAAACAATAGGGGCCCGGATCCGCCCGTTTCTATAGGCCCCGCATATAATATAGGGCCTCAGGCCCATAGATAGTAGGGGCCCCCGGAACGTGTGTGGGGATGGGTGGGGGGGCCCCCTCAAATTCTATGGCCGGGTGGGTGGGAATCAACTATAGCCACCCACAATAATCTAAAAGAGGGGCCCGGGCCCCCCCAAAAAGAATAGTTATCTACCTCTGCATGCCCCGCATATAATAGTAGGGCCGGCAGGCAATATACATACCCTCTGAACCGAATAATAGAATAATAGGCCCTATATTATATGCGGGGCCGGGGCCATAGAAGCCCGCCCTCTGCACCGGCTTCTATAATAACCCTCCCCCCTTCCCCGTAGGGGCCCCTTCTATATTATTGTAGGGGGGTGGGCCCTACTATTATATGCGGGGCATGCAGAGGAAGGGGACTTTCCACTATAGCCACCGATTATTGGTTCAACGATTATTGTTCATTAGCCATCTATACGTCACATGCCCCATAGAATAGTAGGGGGCCTTATAATAGTAGGGGCCCACCCGCCCTACTATTCGGCAAGGGAATCTGGCCAATAATATAAAAGGCTAAATTCTAGGTTATCCCCCGTAGGGCTTCATCCCTACAATTCTATGGCTTCTGGGTTAGTTTGTTTGAATCATTATTTGACCCCTATAGAATGGTAGGACTTCTTTAAACGAAAAGTTGAGCCCGGAACTATAGAAAAAAAGGGCACTCTATTCTCGAATTGTTAACTCATTAGGGCGGTAGGAGTTACTTCCTTCTCTAAGGGTCGCCCTTTATATCATCGGGGCTCTATGGCTCTTCCTTCCTCCACCCACGAACTATATAAAAAAGGGCTCCGCCCTGTAGGGCCGGATGAGACAGCCAAACAATAAAGCCGAATGGATGGTCCACCCTTCCTTCATTGAATTCTCCGATACTGAGGTGAGCCCGGCAAGGGCTCCGATACTGAGGTGAGCCCGGCAAGGGCCCTACTATTCTAAGGTTATACCGTAATCTGCCAACTATCTAGAATTGGGGTTCAGCCCATTATTCTATAGGCGCGGCGCCCTACTATTCTATGGCCGGATTGGGCGGGAATTGAACATGGGTGGGGGGGGAATCTATAGTCGGGTGGGTGGCCCCTACTATTCTATGGCCGGGTGGGAGGCCCCTACTATTCTATGGCGAAGGGACTCTGACAGTGCCTTCATTTCATTGAGTACCATCCATAAATGCCGTTGATTCCTCCTGATCCGATCCGAGTGCCAGTGCAGTGCCTTCATTTCAATAGATATAGATGGGGCCGAGTCGAGTGCCCCGGCCTTTATAATATAGGGCGGTGAGCGCATCAGGAGGATGATTCTCCGACCTGTTATTTGAGGACCATCCCAACTATATAAAAAGGGCCGAGTGGCGCTCGCTGGATTATCCAACCAAACCTGTTAGTGCCGATTCTCCGAGTAATGACCATCCCATCCACAAATGGATCTCTCCGTTCGCCCTAGGCGAGTGCTGCACTGCCAGGATTCTTGATTCTTAGTTATGCGCACCTTTATAATATAGGGGCGAACCGGGGTCAGGTCAACAATAGTTATTCATTCTTCATTCGTGGGGTGCCCATCAAATTTGAGGCATTCGTAGAGTGAGGAGGCCGAGGGTTACTCTAGAATGGGTTGATCGGATCGATGCATTCGATATGGTGCTCTCTCCCAGTTAACCCTTACCTGAATGGAATGAAGGTAAGGACGGCCTACTATATTAGTTAGATAGCTTAGGTAGGTCTTCTTGAAAATAGTCTTTTTTAGAAACTCACCTTCGCCCCCTACTATTCGGCAAGGGCCCTACGGGGCCATGGGTTAGTTTGTTTGAATCATTATTTGACAGGGAAGAGGATTTGAATAGTTGTTGCCTATCAAATAGTAGGGGCCCCTTGCCGAATAGTAGGGCCCTGGCCCCGGGCGGGGGTATGCATGTGCCCTTTATAATATAGGGGGGGTAGGGGGTTGGCCAGATTCTATACGTAACATGCCCAAGAAAGAAACTACTTGCCCTATATATCTGGCGTTGGGTGGCCCCTACTATTCTATGGCCGACGGGTGGGAGGCCCCTACCATTCTATAGGCTAGTTCCTGTAGGCATCAGCCTGCGACGCCCCCCTATAGAAAATGTTGTGGGTGGGGCCCGTAATCTTCTATTTCATGAATGCCCTACCCCTACCCCTACCCCTACTATTATAAAGGTAAAGGCCTTTAAAGGGCCCTTTTTTATATAGTTGGGGGGAGCCCTATTATTCTATTATTCGCACTCATATTCACGAAGTGAGTACTTTAGCTGCTGGAATTGACTCTGTAATGGCTGTTGCCTTTGACTATTATTATGGGTGAACCACATATGCCCCTACCCCTACTATTTAAAGGGGCCAGGGCATCCGCTGAGGACTCTGTCTATAATGTTACCTCTGCCCTAGCCGCTCCGAGAGACTTTGTAACCGGATCAACGGTCAGGTGCTTCAATGGAATCTGATGCTGCTGAAGAGGGCCCTACTATTCGGCAAGGGGCCCTACTATTCTAAAGCAGGGGGCTAGAATGACGCTAGAATAGGGGGGGCCACCCACCCCGTCCGTCGATCCGGCTATCCATTCGGCAAGTGATATAAATGTGGTGGGTGGGGCAGGGTGCGTGGGAACAATGGGCGAGCGGTGAGTGGGGAATCGACTCCGCCCTACTATTGAAAAGGGCCGGAACCGAGTCGCCTAAAGAAACTATGGGCGGGTCATGACAGAAAAGGCTATCCGGTCGCGGTTCATTGCTCATAGGAGCCCTTTATAATATAGGGGCTTCCATCCGATCCCAGCACGAGAACTGATGAAAGAAATGCTGATGAAAGGCCGGGCCGAAATGTCGAGTAGTATAGCAAAAGAATAGTCATGATGTTTCATCATTCGGCCGGAGTGGTTGTGATTCTCCCCTGCATTGCGCGTCGGTCCCTTTATAATATAGGGGGTGAGATGTTCCACTAGTGGGTTGAGTGTTCCAGATCTGTTTCTCCACTTCCCGGTCCACCCGATCAACTGTCTCTGCCCCGTAGGGCGCCGCGGATTCAAGGCCTATTATTCTAAGGGCAACTTCCTGGGCTGGTGGAAGATAAACGGTCAACTGCTCTAGCGGCCTATATTAGAAAGGGGGGGCGGTACGGGCCTAAATTCTAGCCCATGCGGGCCCGCTGGATCCGAGAAGACTTGGCGAGCGAGAAAGGCTATGGGTCTATAGGATATACTGGGTGGGCTTCATTGACAGAATAAACTTATGCTACCTATGCTCCCGCCTCCGCTCCCGTTGTCCCTGTCTATGCCGCTTCTGGGCCTTACTATCAATAGGGGCCCCTTATAATAATAGGGGCCCCTATTGATAGTAAGGCGCCTTTTTTGATAGAATTCGGGATCCCTATTATTATAAGGGGCCCCTACTATTCTATGGGCGGAATCGTCGCTGGAGACTACTGGATCTACTACCGCTTCTGGCTATGGATTTCGCCCTTTAGAATAGTAGGGCGAGCATAAGAATATAGCTCTCGATTAGGTTCTGCGTCCCCTACTATTATAAAGGGCTGCCACCCCTGCCCCCGATCCCCCGCTGGTCCTGCTGCCGCTGGTGCTGGATCAACCGCCTCCACCCCTCTTCCGGATATGCCGCTGGTGCTACCCCAGCCACTGCTGCTGATGGATCAGAAGGAGCCTACTATGTATATACCGAGGGATCCCCCACAATTCTATAGGGCCAATTATAGTTATAGTTCTGCCGGGGACTGGATATGGATCCAAACGCCTCTGCTATCAATGCTTCGGGTGGGGGGCCCCTACTATTTTATGGGTGGGTGGGAAGCTACCAATGCTTCGACCAGGGCCTTACCGCCTATTCGTCCGGATCGAGGGGAACAAGTTCATAAGCATAATCGACTGCTTAGGGAGTATATGAAACAACTAGCTCTGCTGCTTATGCCGGTGCCAGAGGTAGTGGTGGATAAGTGCCGGATCGACTGCCCTATATTCTAAAGGGGCGACAGAAAGGTCGAACCGCTACAACCATATTCTCCCACCCCCCCCGACTCTAATACCACTCCGGGCATGAATGTTACGACTGTGGGGCAATCGGCTAGCCGTACTAGAATTCGGGTGGGTGGGCCCCTACTATTCGTTGGGCCCCTACTATTCGGCAAGGGCCGGCAACTATAGTTTCCCTCACGTGTGTGGGCAATGACCATAGAGATAGTAGGGGCCTTCCCGGAACTATAGTTGCCATAGAAGCCCTCTGCATTCACCGGTGCAGTTTCAATATAATAGAAGCCGCCCTGGCAATTATATAGAGGGGGGGCATGCCCCTTTATAATAGTAGGGCCGGAACTCTAGTTGCCGTGGGAGCCGGGCCATTGAACCGGGGGTGGGCGCCCCCCGCCGGGCGGGCCAGGCGTATAGAATCGCCGCGGGGGCTGGAGCTTTTAATATAGTTGTGAGAGAATAATCTATTTTAGGGGGGGCCCGGTTTCGAACAATAGAAAAGAAGGGCGCCAGATTCTATACGTAACATGCCTTAGGCCCCTGGCGAATAGTAGGGCACCCACCCCTGCATGCATACCCCCTACTATTTGTAAGTATACCCACCCACCCCAATTATAAGTCGCCCGCCCCATCCCAACTTGAATATTCAATTCTCCAACAACTAGAATCGCCCGCCCCCTGCACCGGCACTATAGTTGGAGTTCCATCCTGAACTGCTGGGTAGCTGTTCACTTCTCTACAACCGATATCTCTAAGTCAGGGCTATGCAATGAGACAATATCCTTCCTCCCATGCACAACTCTAGTTCCCTATGCACCACTGCACCGGGAGAACTAATATCCTTCACCGGAGCACTCAACAGCAGCTATTAGTAAGTCTAGCTTCCGAACTGCCTCTCTCTAACGCCTATAGATAGTAGGGCAAAGGATCTATTCTCCTTGCCGGGCATAGCTTCATTTCAGATCCTCCCTAAGGGCAAATTCTATGGCCGGATAGCCGAATAGAATTCTCCATCGCCTTCCGTAGGGCCGGGTGAAGGCTGGAGGGAAAGTAATGCTGGGAGAACCCTCCCATCCGTGTAGGCAAGGGCTGTTCTAGGGACCACCGGCCCTACCATTCTATAGGCTATCCGATAGCTTAAGTGGGGCTGATTCTTCGTTGCCTGGGGAGATCTCGCTAATGAAGCGGCGCCCCGGCTAGGAGGACGACTAACCTTGGTAACATTGCTCTCCTCGATGGTCCAGCTGATGGATGCCCCCAACAATGCTTTGGCTATCCGGGCCAACAATGCCAGTCAAAATCCAAGAACAATCGAACAATCCGGAGGGAGCTAGATTAGTTCTCATTGCCGGGTAACCTTCCTTTCAACCATCCAGCTTGCCTTCCTAGGATGGTCAGTTAGGCCTTCCGGGAGAGCGAACAACTACTATGGCCCTTTCTTAGATAATTCACCGACTCCTTCATCCTTAACTCCCGGGCGGGGGTGAAGGACCATCCAGCCAAGCAGGCCCTTTGAGAATGTTAGGCAACCCAAGAAAGATAGCATTGCCAGCCGGACAGGAAATAAAGAAACTATAGCTCTTCGGAGTCAAGAATGAATGTTAGGCCACAATAATCTAATAATAATAGGGCCGAACGAACAACTAAGTTCGGGCCGATTAGTCTACAGTCACAGGAAGGGAGTTGGAATAAACCTCTTCCCCACCCATCCCTTGGAACGCTGCTGGCCCTACTATTCTATGGGAGAACACGTTATCCGGCAGGGAGGGAGACACTAAACAAATTACTTCCTTCCGGTGCATGCAGAGGGAGAAAGAGACTACCGAGGGAGGGAGAACTATAGTTGTGATAACTCCAGGCCTGTCCTCACCCCCGGGCCTCGCCTGGCTGGATTCTTATGGGATGGAAGCTCTAGAGTAAGGGTCTTGCCTCCTTCAGGATGAAGCAGGAAGTCGGATTCAAGTGAAAGCCAATAATAATGTTAGGCCAGCCAAGCATGCTCGAGCCCCTTTATATTTGGGGCTATGGAAGGTAGTTAGTTTTATACTCCCTGCCCGGCCCTTCAAATTCTATAGGCAACCGGATAGAAACAAAGCTTGCCTCCCACCCGCGGTCCGGTTCAACTAATCAATTGGCCGGTGCCCCAGCAGGCAGAGGAGTTCTCACAACTATAGTTAGGCAGGCCAACTCTCCATTCCTCACCCCCGCCCCCCCTTTTTATTAATCATGCAGTTTCAGGGAAGCGGGCGGGGCCCCTAAAAGCTTATATGGTAGGTGAGGTAGATTAGAACCATATTAGCAGCCGGGGGCGTGTGTGGGGCCGGAGGGCGACTTAGAATTCCTCCCACAACTATAGAAGGCCCTACTATTCTAAAGGCGGGTGGGCCCCTACTATTCTATGCTGGAGGAGATAGTTGCATGGAGTGCTTGAATTGAAGTGGAATGCGGGGGCCTTCCTTCTCCCATTAGTTCATCCAGAAAGCCAAACCTTTCATCATGAATCCGCCTACCTAAAGAAACAATAGGCAGGTGGTGAAGTGATAAGTCATGAGCCCGGTGTTCCTCCTTTCCTTCCCTCGCCTTCCCCCCTAGGGCATTGATTGGTGCCGGAGAGGTCAGTAGTCCCTTGCCTCCCATCCCTCTGCATGCAGGGGTGGGCCCCTACTATTCTATGCTGGAGGATACCAAAGAATGCGAAAGGTGGTGAAGGGCCCGCGGTTCATTCAAACTTACCGATTCCTATAGGTGCACCCGACATGGCCCCTACTATCTAAAGGGCACGGGGGTAAGCAGATCGGTTCAAACAAGTGAGGTCAATATTCGATCAAAAAAAGGTAGGGGAAGGCAATATCGTTCAATATTCTCCATAGAATAGTAGGGGCCGGGCCTCCCACCCGGGCCGTTAGACCTCTCACCCGGAACTATAGTTTCCCATCCACCAATGTTTCTACCTCAATTATATAGAGGGGGGGGCGGCCCTTTTTTATATAGTGGGCCCGCTGGGGCCCTTAGAAATAGTAGGGGGCGGAAGAGTTATGGCCCTTTTTTATATAATTGGCCCCGCCCTATTCGCTTGACTGGGGCCGTTGGCCCGCGGGGCCCACCCAACCCATTCGCCCTCCCGGGCCATTCCCGTTGCCGAACTGAGAGCCCTACTATTCTAAGGGCACCACCCGAACGCAGGCGCACAACACCAGCTAGCAGCAGCCCCAATTATAGAAAAAAGGGCGCTCCCTATTGTTGTTCATGTTGGTGCCCCAGGCGGGTATGCTTTATCGGAACAACCATGTGACGTATAGAAGAGAGAAAGGTAGGTCAACAACATCTATAGCGTGAACAAGAAGAACAACCGAATGAAATGAGGAGCGAAAAGACCGACCAATATCGCCATCCCCTTGTTCTTCTTTCATTATTGAACAAGCCTACCATTCTATAGGGCAACCCGGACAATAATACTATTCCGGGCGAACCGCCCTTAGAAATAGTAGGGGGCGGCAATGACTATCTATAGCGGCCCGCAACAAAAGCAGGGGGCCGGCAAGCCCTACAATTATATGGGCACCCCGGCCCTTATTCTATATATCGGGGTTCCCAGGGCAGTAACGGCACTATCCCGGCAGGCCCGTAGGGGAAGACTTGCTTTATCAGAAGCCTTCCCTTACTATTATAAGGGCCCATAGAATAGTAGGGGGGTGGCCCTACTATTCTAAGGGGCCCCAACGGTGACAGAAACTGAGTTCGTTGGGCCCAACCTTCTTTCCATCTATACGTCACATGCCGCGGCCCTATATATTCTATGGGCCAGAAGACAGGAAGAAAGAAAGCGCAAGTCGAGACAGGGAGGGAGGTGAGGAGCAGTGTAATCCGGAAAGTAGGTAGGTAGGCCCTTTATAATATAGGGGCGACCCCCCATGTTACGTATAGAAGAGAGAATCATCTCAAACACGGGGTGCAAACTTTTGCCCAGCCCATAAAATAGTAGGGGGTGCGGGTGAAGGAACGGAAAGCAGCCCGTAGGGCAGACAGAAATACAGAAGGGCCCTTTAGAATAGTAGGGCAAAGGAAGGTTGGAAGTAGAAGTGAAGGGAGGGAGCAAGTGTGGATGGAAATGTAGGTGGTCTAGTTGGGCATGCTTTCTTTAGTTGGCTATTCGTTCCCCTATATTATAAAGGGCCCCTACTATTCTAAAGGCATTGTGACTCTCATTTTGGCTATTCTAGGCATGCATGGGACACAAAAAGAAGACTAGAATTGAGTCCGGAGCGGCCCATAATCTAAAAGGGGCGGCAGTGAGGTCAAACGACAGGGAAGGAAGGAGGTCACCAACGACATAAGATCCCTTCCAACAACATACTCACCAGATAAGTGCCTGCCTTATAAATAGTAGGGGAGGTTGTGACAGCCCTACTATTCTAATGGCAGATCGGTTGTGACAGCCCTACTATTCTAATGGCAGATCCGTTCAAACAACATACTCATTTGAGTTGGTCGCTTCCAGCATACAGATTTGAGTTGGGTCGGATGGACAGTGTTCCGCATCTAGCTACGGAAGGAAGGTTGGGGGAAATAACCCAATTCCACGCGAGCGAGGGCAGCAACGCACTCGAGCAGAAACGACAGCGAGGATCGCACAACAACATTCCCAACATCCGGTGCTCACATTACAGGGGGTCGGACTTATCTGAACACGATCCGGCAACAAACCAAGAGAACAAACACGATCCGGCAACAAACAAACCAAGAGGGAAGCAAAACAGGAAGTACCACCGCTCACATGGAGGAGGGCAGCATTCAGAGTAACTGCCCTGGTTGTTTCAAATAGTTGGGAGAATATTGAACGAAGTCCCCTCCCCCCCCTTTAAGATTATTGGCCTCTCCGGGACTCTGAGCATTAAACCCCATGCTGCCGGGAAACTCCCCTACTATTAAAGGGGCCTGCATGTGGATATAGTGGATGTTGATCTTCTGCATCGATGGCATCTTTCGGCAGGCCCGGTTGGGCTATAGAAGCTCACTCATGTTACGTATATAGTCTGGACTGCTGAACTATATTCCGGACTGGATAAACTGTAGAAAGGCTCAGCTCCACCGGTTACTACTAACTGAGACAGAACGCACAACCTAGGGCAACCAATATTATCCCCCCGGTAGGCCCTTTATAATATAGGGCAGGGGGTGGGAGCCTGCCTATACAAATAGTAGGGGTGGGTGGCCCCTACTATTCTAAGGGTAAAGTCCCTTTCTCGCTAGCCTGGCGGGGCCGGCCCCTACTATTCTATGGCATCGGAGGCCCTCTATTCTATTGTTGGGGGCCGGCAACCGACCGCAGCCACTATGGTATCGCAATCGGTAGAGTAGAATTATCGTTCAGTGGGAATACAGGGAGAGGCTGAGGCATGGAACAGCACGCGCGATGCCCCGCTGGGGCCCTTTCTAATATAGGGCACCGCCCTACTATCTATAGGGGAACCCCGACTCGACTCAACCCAACAAGACTACCCGATGACGAGGACTCTTCGATACTACACCGGTCATGATGGAGAGAGAGCAGTGCCTTTTCGATCCAATATCTTGAGCCCGGCTATTATAAAGGGCCCAGGGAAGATGTGGGGGCCGCACCCCTGCCGGGCCCCCTATATAAAATGCGGGGCGGGGCCCCCTATATAAAATGCGGGCCCCCCCCTTTTTTATATAGGGAAAATGCGGGCCCCCTATATAAAAAAGGGCCCTTTCCCCTTTCTAATATAGGGTAGGGTAGGGTAGGGTAGGGGCCGGGGCCGGGGCCGGGGCCGGGTAGGGGGCGTTTCTAGCCGGGCCCTATAGAAACGCCCGGCGGGCCTTACCTGGGATAAAACAGGTAAGGCCGGCCAACTATATAAAAAAGGGCTGAATGGAATGAAGGTAAGGTTAACCCTTACCTGAATGGAATGAAGGTAAGGCGCAGGCAGCTTATCCTCCTCGGTTCGAGATCCATATCGAGATTCATATGCATATCCATATCCAGATCAAGGTCTAGAAGGAGTTGTTTTGAGAAGATCCGTTTCGATAACCAGAAGCCTTTACGATAGCAGCTAGGGCAGAGACGAGGAAAGCATTGGAGGAAGCAATAGGAGCGCCACAGTAGAGGAGGTAGCACGTCGCCCGGGCGTATCCTCCCTCCCACCCCGGTTCATGCAGAGGGAATTTGAATAGATAGTAGGGCTTACTCTAGCTTATACTAGCAAGCGCATCCTTGAGAACAGTAGGGCACTGATGGCATTAAGTGGGAGGGACTATAGGGAGCAGGGGATTCTAGTTCCCCGCCTATAGAATGGTAGGGGGGTGGCCCAACTATATAAAAAAGGGGGGTTGCCCGCATGTTACGTATAGAATCTGGCGATTGAAACCCTTTAGAATAGTAGGGCAACCCCCATTCACTTTAGGCTCTATCGGGTTCTATCGGTCCGGCCATCTAGATTCTATACGTAACATGCCAGCCATAGAATAGTGGGGGCCCCCGCTCTCTCCTCCCACCTGCCTATGAATAGTAAGGGCCCTGCATGCATAAGGCCCAACCAAGAATATGCGGCCGGGGCGAGAATCTGAAAGGGGGCCAACTAATCTACCCTCCGGCCCCTATTATTCTATTATTCCGGCACAATAGGGCGGGGGTATGCATGTGAATGCACATGCAGGGGCAGATTATTCATTTCGAGCTAGAATTCGAGCTAGAATCATCTAGGAGGTAGATTCTTGTAGGGGCCCACCCTGCAGGCTTCAACAACTATTCAGCCCTCCCCCTGCACCGGGGGGCTAAGGGCCTCCCACCCGGGCATATTATGAAGGGGAATATCTTCTTGATTCGCCTTACTCGGCTTTCATTTCATCGTGCCCCCATTTTAGGGCCCTGAATAAGTGGCTATCGGATTAAATCAGATAGAATAGTGATGGAATGGCGTGCGTGGCCCCTACAATTCTATGGGCTTGGTTCTTCCGGACGATTGCGCACCCTGGTTCTGTTGCTCCCTCATTCCGTTCCGATGCTTCTGCTGGCCCTTCCTATCCCGGCCGGCGTTTCTAAACTCTCTCCGGTTGCACCTGAACCGCTATATAGGTAGGGCCAGTTTCTTCTCCCTGACCCACCCGATACTCGTGCATAAAAGTTCCTCGCCTATATAGAAAATAGTGGGGGATAAGCTGATGGCATATAATAGTAGGGCGGGCCCTAATGGATAGCGAGCTGGACCCGGGAACTGTGAGTAAAGTGATGCCGGAGCTCACCTGCATGCCCGTGAAGATCGTGTTTAAAACTCCCCGCCCTTTATAATATAGGCGCCTACTGCCCGTTACTACTGACCGAGCTCCCCTTTCAATCTTTCTGGCATGTGCTTAGAAAACAACCATAGGGACGGGAACCCGAGATGATGCAGATGCAGAGGCTTGGTTCTCTTATTTCTGGAGCACTCTGATCCAATAACATAATTGGCCCCGGTTAGATAGTAGGGCTCATAAAAGGTACACTAATATGAAGGGGGGGCCCTTTAGATAGTAGGGCATCTCGAAAACTTCCCCGCCTTAGAATAGTAGGGGGCAGCCGGCGCTCGGTCAGGGGTCTACAGGCAGGCTCAACTAGCCTATAGATAGTAGGGGCCCCTTAGAATAGTAGGGGGGGCCGGAAGCATCACGCACCACCCAGGACCCTGGCGAAGAAGCATGGGAGCCCTATATTATAAAGGCAAATCATAGCATCTTGCTAGGCCTCGGATAATAGGTATAGGCTGATCGGTGCATGGGTGGGCTCAGTACCCGAATGGGATATTGGGCTCTCAATAGTGCGTGCATTGGCCGAGCCCAGCATTTATGCCATTGAATATGCCGCCTTAGAATAGTAGGGCTCGCGCTATCGGTATGGAGTGGTCCCTCCCTATCGAAACTCTGCATGCCCCTATCTTATCTACGGCACGGGTAGGGTTCATGGAGTCTCATAGCTATCTATCGGTGTACCGGAAGGCCATTTGAGAGTGCCTTTTTTATATAGTTGCAGAAAAAGGAAGAGATACTTGGATGCGGGAGAGATGCTTAGGTTAGATAAATGGCATGAACAAAGGCTGGTGGGTTCGGGGTTCGATCCCATTTCTAGTCTCTAGGTTCAGCTCGCTCACATGTACGAATGAAGCTTCGCCTACCTGCTGGCCCTTTCTAATATAGGCCTCCTCATTGTTCTTATGCCGCCCAGGGGCAAGTGATGACCAAATAGCGGATCCAACCCCTATCGGTTCCGAGCTCTGCAGAGCGGGGTTGCCCGGCCTGCAGAATGCCTGCTTTTAGAAAAGGATAGGTGCCTGCCCTAGGGCAAGGGGCGTACCGACAGAAGGAACGTAACGATGCCTGAGATTCCAGTCGCAAGATTAGCCAAGTTGGATGCAATTATAGAAAAAAAGGGCCATTCCAAGAGAAGCTCCTAGGTATTATGGGTAACATGGTACACCTCGAGCGAGAAGCTCCACTGGGAGTAGAAGGAATAGAGAGTGGTGAGTACCGAAGTTTGGAGCAGCGACTATGGCCATAGAATAGGGCGGGGCCACCCGCCCCCCCGCATATAATAGCCGGGCCCCCTATATAAAATGCGGGGCCCCCTATATAAAATGCGGGGCCCCCTATATAAAATGCGGGCCCCCTATATAAAATGCGGGGCCCCCCTTTATAATAGTAGGGCGGGCCCCCCCCCCTTTATAATAGTAGGGCGGGCCCCCCCCCCTTTATAATAGTAAAATGCGGGCCCCCTATATAAAATGCGGGCCCTTTCCCCTTTCCCCTTTCTAATATAGGGTAGGGTAGGGTAGGGGCCGGGGCCGGGGCCGGGGCCGGGGTAGGGCCCTTGCCGAATAGTAGGGGCTCCAGAACTTTTGATAGATGTGCCCAGTGAAGTGCCCTTACTATCTATAGGCTTCGCCTTACTATCTATAGGACGGGGCAGCAATTAATATAGAGGGGGGGGTGCCCCGCCCCTTATAATAATAGGGCGATCGAGAAGATACGATCATCCCATTTCCGGTTCACTAGGGTTGCCCCCAGCTATATAGGTAGGGGATAGAAGGATGATAGCTGGGCCGAGGTGAGGCCTATAGATAGTAAGGGCCTTAACTTCCCCTGCCGAATAGTAGGGCATTCAGTTAAGTGCCCTTTTTTATCATTCGCGCCCCGCCCAGTGCATTAGTAGCTGCTTCCTTTCAATTCGATATAGTTATAGGGTTGGTCTGCATGCACAGTGCCCTACTATCTATAGGGGTACACCCCCTTTAGAATAGTAGGGATAGGTAGGTCCCGAGCCCTACTATCTATAGGGGAAGTTTCATAGCTAAGATGCCCTTATAATAATAGGGCTCACCCACAGGCAAAGAGATAGATGTTACTCCGCCCAGCCTCCCCCCCTTTATAATAGTAGGGCCTGCATGCCCTACTATTCTAAAGGGCCACCTCTGAGCACATGCTCTTTTCCACCTTTCCCAGCCTTTCTTTACCACCCGCATCGCCCTTTTGATATAGTTCAATCATTCATTCCGGGTTGGTTTCGAAGCCTTACTACCTATATCTGCGCTTGCTGGTGGAATGGCTGGCTCGCTGCCCCCGGAGAGACTAAACCGATTAATAACGTCAGTTTTATCTCCGCCCCCCCTTTTTATATAGTTGGCTAGCAACTATTCTTCTTTCTTTTTGGGGGCCCCTTATAAATAGTAGGGGCGCCCCGCCCCGAAAGGTTGGGCTCTGAATGGCGAATAGTAGGGGCCCGGTGCAGAGGGGATTCTAGGGTGGGGGGTATAGTTATGAACGGGAGACAGGCAGCTTTCCTTCGCCCGGTTCGGGGTGCCCCGCTACCACGTTCCATTTCTGGAAGTCGAATATCTGAGTAAAGGCAGCATCTCCTCCTACGCTTCTGCACAAGGACCGATCACTGCACTGCGTTCCAGAAATTTGGGCCACTGCCCACCGCCACATATTTCACTTCTCAATCCCAGCCGATGGTTATGATGGGGCGCCACCCCTACTATTTGAAGGGCGATCATCATAATATCAGAAATGAGGCCCCCCTATATTAGAAAGGGCTTTAGTTGCCACATTTCCCTTCGCCGGTGGGGTGCCCCTACTATTTAGTTGGGCCGATGAAGAGCGACTCAGCGCCGGTCCATTCCTCCTATTGTTTCCCACCCGCACTAGTGGTTCTATCGCTGGCACGGGGACTTCTGCCGTTCGATGGTTCGGCTCAATCCCAACGGGCTGGATCGGAGCGGAATAAAAAAAGACCTTGGCGGGCCCGGGGCAGGTGGCCCCTACTATTCTAAAGGGGCTCGCCACTTCCCCATTAGAATAGTAGGGGCCCACCCCGCCCCCTTATAATAGTAGGGCTCCCACAATAATCTATTCTATTTTAGGGCTATTTAGAATGGGCCCCTATGATTCCCTATGAATGCACACCCGGATATAGCATGAGTACGCACTAGAGTGGGTGGGTCAGTCGGCTCCAGTCTTCACTAGGTGGAGTGGGTAGAGTTTCACATTATTCGGTGTTGGAGGCGGATCGACAAGGGAATGATTGATGGACCGCAAGGCCTGGATCCAGTTCTCGGGCCCCTACAATTCTATGGCGGCCGAAGCGAAGGCCCTCAAATAAATTCTATGGGGCACCACCGATATTGAGTAGACGCTACGCCGGGGCGGGCCCTCAAAATTCTATGGCCAGCATCGGAGGCCCCTATATTATAAAGGGCAAAGGCATCCCATCTTCTCGCATTCTTCGGCAGTGGAACTGAAGCGGATTCTATCTCGTCTCGGAACGAATGACTCCTTCTCCGAACAATAGAAAAGAGGGGCCCCCCGGTAGCCTATTATTGTAGGGGCATTCATTTCCCTTATCGAATAGGCCAACCACCCTACTATTCTAATCTAAAGGGCGAAATCTAATAATATAATAATAGGGGCCCCGCCTTAAGCCTTTTCAACGAGTGGATGGATCAGGCAGCCATGCCGCCCTACTATTCTAATGGCAAAACGGACAGGAAGATCGATCCGACAACATATACTTAGGATCGATACCGAGACCCACCTACAGGAAAGGCAGGAGCACAACCAGGATCAGTTTACCCTTTATAATATAGGGCTCAGGAGATGCATAGTAAGTTTCATATCCAGATCGAGTCGAAGGGCCGGCCTTAGGGAGCTAATTTCATTAACTTATTAGGGGGACAGCGGCAAGGAAACGGTTCTAGTTAATTCGAGCAGTTCATTAATAAGCCTGTGAGCCCCCCTCCTACTAAAAGAGTTATAGAATTGACTCGGGGCCATAGAATAGTAGGGGCCCCTGCATGTGCCATTCTATGGCAGTTGCACAAGATTCATTCTATACGTAACATGGGTGGGCACTATAGGCGTAGGTTGGGGTGGGTGGGAGGAGACGGGGCAACCCCCTACCCCCGCCGGGGCCAGGGCCCCCTATTATTTGAAGGGGCCGCCCGGCCGGTGACAACTTTTCAAGGTAACGACTCAAGATGGACCCCGATGGGTGAGCCGAGCACGAGAGACTAAATGAACCTGTGAGTTGAGCTCATGGGTCGATTAACCATCCTGTTCCCGGTCCCCTACTATTCTAAAGGGCGAGGTTCGATCGATGCACGGTGCAGAGGTGAGGCTGCCCTACTATTCTAAGGGCCCTACTATTCTAAAGGCAGCGGGAGTGTCGAAAATGTGTTTGCCCTTTTTTCTATATGCCGGAGGTGGGAGTCAGGGAGAGATTCCAATACCACGCCCTCAATATAGTAGGGCTTCTGCATGAACCGTGACGATTCAACAATGATATCCATGGGTATGCAGGGTGGGAATATAAGACGGGGAGATTCACATCTCTCACCCAGACCGATCCCAACCACCTAGGGTGCCACATGTGAGTGATCCCAGGAACCCCATATGCAATACAATATCACAGGCCTGGATTTCAGGCCCTCCAGGGCCATAACATTCCAACCCCCGGTTCGTTTCCGGATCACCAGGGGGGACCGAGTAACCGATCATTGCAAGTATTTGGTACCAGGCTCACCCATCCATGCGCATGAGATCCTCATAGGTGTTGCTTCTGCATAAGAACCCCACGCCTATAGAATAGTAGGGGCGGAACGAACAGACCAGACACCATAGACAAACTGACGAACATAAAGGCAAGATGCCCTCCCTATATTGAGTTCCGGCGAAAGATTTGTATTTATTGGATGCCTCTGCTGCCCTTTCCTACTATTCGGCAACCATGTTACAGGCCTATTATTCTAAAGGGCCCTTTTTTCTATAATTGGTGGGGTCGGATGGGGGCTCGAGGTGGGGTTGAGAGCTTTGAAGTGAAGGTCGAGTGTCCCGCTTGGCATAGGAGTGATTCAAATCCCGATAATGACTACCCTTACTATCAATAGGGCTATCACGTAATATACTAGTCGGAATTGAACTATGCTTCCGCCCCGCAGATTATTGGTTGGGCCCTACTGGCGATCCGCCCCCGTAGAACTAAAGGATGAAGCTCCTCCCCTGTTCCTCCCTACCCCAGAGTACCTCTCCTGCCTGGCCTACCCAGATATTGATGAATAACCCATTCGACCGAATCAATCGGGACGGTGCAGAGTCGACTGACTGACTGACGAGGAACTGAAAAGGAGAGGAGATGCCCTATATTATAAAGGGGAGCCCCCTATTATCATTTAAGGCTTACTCTTCACCGTTAGCAAATGTTGTAATTAATCTACCTCTGCCCTTTATAATAGTAGGGAGACTAGAACTGCCCCTCTCTCAAAATGGCAGTTGTTGGGGGGAGGATATAGTTGTATTACAACTAGATTGCCAATAATCTGCCCTTTCCTACTATTCGGCCCCCCCAACCAATAATCTGCCCTTTCCTACTATTCGCCAGGGCCCCCCTACCCCTACCCCTATATTAGAAAGGGTAAAGGGTAAAGGGCTATAATTCGGACCCTTACCCGGGGAGGGGGGTATGCATGCAGGGGTAGGGGTGCCTATATGAAGAAATCGATTTCCGGCAGGCACCGGCGGGGGTATGCAGGGGTAGGGGTAGGGCAAGCTGCGGTCAATGTTGGTGGCCCTTTATAATATAGGGGCCAGACCCTATACGTCCTATACGTAACATGCCCAACAACTACTACTACTTCATGCACCTCCCCTATATTATAAAGGGGCTAGCCTACGTTGTTGCGGACAATTATGAACAGAACCTTCCCCTTTCTCTGCATATCTGCCCCGAAGTATTGGTTGAGTAGAGTTAGGTGTCCTTCCTGTAGTTGAGTCTAGTGATGGCCCTACTATTCTAAAGGCGGTAGAGTAGTGATTGAAACTAACTCTACTCTGCCCTATATTATAAAGGGGAGCCCTACTATTTCTGTGGGCCTCAGTAGAGTTAGATAGTTGAATTGTGGGAGTATTGTAGAGTGGTGAATAGAGTGGAGTGATTGTTACGGAGTAGCAACGATCGTAAGTTGCCCTCAAATTCTATGGCCTACTATTCGCCCAGCAACGCTCAATAGTGCCTCCTCGGCACCCATAGAATAATAGGGCCGCCATAGAATAGTAGGGCCCTTCAAATAGTAGGGCACAATAGAGCTGCCCCCTCAATTTGATAGGCATCACTGTGCATCTCGATAGAGCTGCTTCCCTTGTTGATAGAGTGATTGCAAAGCTCAATAGTGCAAAGCTGCCCACTCTACCGCGTGCAGAATTCTAGAAAAAAGGGGGGCAAATCTCTAGGGCAACTTTATGGTTCCGGGTGGGAGGAGATAGCGGGTGTATTGGGCCTCGGGGATAAGGTCCCTCTAGCAAGTTAGATCAATCTACCTATTTTCCATCAACTACTACTTTATCCGGTCACTAGACTTTCCATCAGCAAGGAGCCTAACTGTACCTACTTTTCCATCAGCTTTGATGCAGAGTAATATCTATCCTCCGATCCATGCCAGATAGAGTGTTGACAATCGCAAGCACTGTCTATTCCTGTTCGATTTGATTCTTCTATATCACCTGCCCCCCTTTATAATAGTAGGGCGAGATAGGGCTGCCTAGAGTTTTGTTGGCCTCCTGGGTTTCCCTGGAGCTGATGGAACTATGTAACCCGCTGGCACTAAATCAACAGCCCTACGGGCCCGCCCTTACAATCTATAGGGCCCTATAGATTGTAAGGCGATAACTTTTGAGATTATACGAAAACTAGCTCATTTCTGGTTCTGTTATAGGGAGGGGTTTCACCTCCTCTAACTGATGGTCCAACTGTTTCTAACTAATAGGTGCCACCCCTGATAGAGATGCAACAAAGGATGAGATGGAAAGATAGATGGAATGGCAATAGAAGATATTAGTAACGATTGCGAGTATAGCCAGATGGATGCGTAGGTATGATTGAGATAGATTTTTTCCACTCCGAAGGAGCCCTTTCCTACTATTCTGCTGTTGCCGTTACATCTAGTTCCGTTGCTTCAGCTTTGGGCCTATAGATAGTAAGGGCTGCCAACTATATAAAAAAGGGCATCAAAGGTTTCAACCACGATACCTTAATGTGATGGGATCATTCCGCACGTTTCTCGTTCTCATTAGAGAATTCATACCGGGGTGGAGGCACCGGACCTGCTGTGATTTCTAGTTTCCATTCTACCCTATTCTTAGATCTGCTATGTGGGGGGCAACTAAGAAACTTATATAGGGCCACCCTATTCTGAGATCTATCAGCTATGGCCACCCCTACGCATCCGGGAGCTTTGGCAGTTAACTACACTCTAGTGGCCTTGGAAACTCTAGTGGCAAGGGCCACCTATGTTACGTATAGAATCAAGGACACTATCGCAGAAGTGGGAAGCTCAACGGGCCCTACTATTATAAGGCTCTGGGCCTAGAATGGTTCGCCAGGGCAGATTCTATACGTAACATGCCCATGCACCCCATTGCCATAGTAGGGACCCGCCTCTGCATGCACAACTATATGGCATCCAATCCTGCAGCGCCCATAGAATAGTAGGGGCCATAGAATAGTAGGGCCGATGCATGCACAGGAAGGAGATCCAGCCTTCGCACAAACCCAATTGCGGACGCCCGGCCCTACTATTTATAAGGCCCTCATCTGAACGGAGTGAAGGCCCTCATCTTCACTCGTGAAGGCCCCGTGCCGGCCCCCCCTACAATTCTATGGGGAACTATAGGCACTCATCTGAACGCCTATTATTCTAAAGGGCCCTGCCGATGATATAAAGGGGCGGGAGCCGCCCCGCATATATCATCGGAGGGCCGGCCCCTTTATAATAGTAGGGGGCTATGGGGAACTATAGGCACTCATCTGACGAAAGGAAGGTGAGGAAAGGAAAGGCGAACTCTATTTGATTGAGCAGGGGGAATAATAGAAAAGAGGGCCCTACTATTGCCCCTTATATAGAATTGCATGTGGGAGGCTGAACGTTGATTCGGGTGGGTGGCCCCCTCCGGCCCTACAGGGCAGAGGCCCTTGACTCTATTGGGGGCCGTTGCTATAGTTGGGCATGTTACGTATAGAATCTGGCCGGTCCCCTTACCCCCCTCAAATATGCCCAACTATATATAAATTGGAGGCCCTCAGATTCAATTGTGGGAGGAGACGGGGGGGCCCGGCACTCAACTAGACTAAACGCCAACGCCAACTATAGTAGGGGGGTGGGGGGGGCGAGTTATAGGTCATAGGACTGGGAAAGGAGCAACTCGACCAGCCCTTCTCTTCTATAGTGCGCATTGATTGGGATGGTTGGATGGGCC